>CABFVX010003140.1:0-30843 GCA_902151425.1 Timema shepardi
AGATAAATCTTTGCCGGAACCGAGGATTGAACCCCGGCCGCCAGCATAGAAGTCTGACACCTTACCCCTAGACCGCCAGGTCACCGCTTGACTTATTAATCTTCATGAAGTTATTCATACATTTGGTAGGCCTACATATCGCCAAAAGTTCCATATAAAGTTGCTAAAATAAAATTAAAAAAATTATTTCAAACAATATCGCAATATCTTTAAAAGTATTGACCAATTTACTTAAGAAAAACATAAAATAATACGCGAGTGAAAACACAAACATAGGCAAGTATTATTAGAAGCGTTTTTGTAACACTTTTGATTGTTAATATAGTAGTACTAATATAACATTATAATTATTTCCACAAAGGTAACTATTAGTGATTCTAAACCAATGTTTGCAATAAAAACCTTTTTCTAGTTGTTAGTTACCACCACTCCAATGGTGAATCGAATATAATTTTTGTGTTATTTGGGTGGTAAAGGACCTGACCTGAAACTAGTTAGTCAAAAAATGAAAGTGAAGATGAACTCACACATTATTTAAATAGAGTGGATAAATGTATTGAAAAAAAAACCGCAAGGTGAATTTTGTTAAAGAGTCTGCTCACCATAGTAAGATTAATATATGACAATTCCGAAAGTTATTAGATTTGCTTTAGTGAAATCATGCGCCAAGATTTGTTTTATGCTAATTTCACTTTTGAAAAATTAAAAATAAATAAAGTTTTTGTTACAATGCATCTTACTACCCATCCTAATTTAATTGCACTAATAGTAAGGACGAGAAAAGTGGAATTTAAAGTAAATGTACACGCATTTACGTGGATAGAGTGGGAAAACCTTTAAGAAAATCCAGCCGGTCAAGACTGCCTCTTGTGCGGGTAGTTGTTATATAGCAGTTCATTACTTTATCACAATATTTTAGTTTCCTCCCCAGCATTCCTCAGTGTGTGCACAGGATCACCAGCAGCCAGAATGCTACACAATAAGGTCCTAACGACTTCTGAGGCACACACAATCAAACCGGTCGTAAACAAACTGGCGTGAAAATTCGAACAAGAATAAAAAATACGGCCATTTCAAAAGTGGCAGTAAGGCAAGATTACACAACAAAGCATCAAAACAGAGCAAGATTGGTATGGGTCGGTATTCAAAGCTGAGTGGTCAAGGTGGTAGACTACAGATGGAGGCAGGCTACCGATACCAGGCGGGAACTTAAAATAATGTAATATTTGTTTATGGAATTGGCTTATTTCCTCTTCGTGGTGATATGGTTGTGATGTTAAGTGTTTGTGTTGTTGGTTGGTTTCGAGGCTGTTCTGATATAAGTGTGTTAAGAAAGTACACGTTTAAGAGGTTGTCGATGCGACACTTATGACAAACTGCGGAGATGGATATTTCAAAGTATCGTTATGGCATTTGGAACCAGGTAATGGTGCTCATACTATAATATGCCAGATAAATATGTACATAAGGTCCTTCCTTTAGCGAGTAGACTATAAGATGCCAGATAAAGGTGTACATAAGGTCCTTCCTATGACGAGTAGACTATAAGATACCAGATAAAGGTGTACATAAGGTCCTTCCTTTAGCGAGTAGACTATAAGATGCTAGATAAAGATGTACATGAGATCCTTCCTATGACGAGTAGACTATAAGATACCATATTCTGAAAATTGAAAAATGACACCTGGACACGGGAATCGAACCCGGGACCTTTGGCTTAGTACACCAATGCTCTAGCATTGAGCTATCCAGGAATCGTCCCGTGCCCTGGGTTATACTTCAATCATATTTTAAGGCAGAGTCTATTATGGACGTGCGCAAATCATCGGCTACTAATGTGTGATTTATTTTATTAAGATCACGAGCTATCAAATAACGCAGCCATCTTCGACTCGGAGTTGGCTTAATACTGCCACTTGTACAATTATTATAATTGTAAGGGATTGCATATTTAAGAATCAAATAGCCGAAGTTATTATTTATTCCTGGATAGCTCAAGGCTAGAGCATTGGCATACTAAGCCAAAGGTCCCGGGTTCAATTTCCGTGTCCAGGTGTCATTTTTCAATTTTCAGAATATGATTTCTTGATGGAGAATTCCTCAATAAAAAGCATAAATAATAGCTTCGGCGATTTGATTCTTATATAAGATAGCAGGTAAAGCAGTACATAAGGTCCTTCTTATGACGAGTAGACTATAACTCTATAAGGTACCAGGTAAATATATTCCTAAAGTCCTTCGTTTGCCGAGTAGGCTTTATTCCTGGGTAATGGTGTACGTAAGGTCCTTCTTGTGACGAGTAGACTATAACTCTATAAGGTACCAGGTAAAGATGTACATAAAGCCCTTCGTTTAGCAAGTAGGCTTGATTACTAGGTAAAGGTGTACATAAGGTCCTTTCTTTGGCTAGTAGACTTTATTCCTGGGTAGTGGTGTACGTAAGGTCCTTCCTTTTGGGAGTAGACTATTAGGTATCAGGTAAAGGTGTGCGTGCTGGAAAGCACGCACGAACAGGATCCACAAGACAGCTGAGATATGTACGTGTTGAACAGTGGTGTACATAGAAATACACCTGTACGGAGAGACTCACCTACCATAAATAAGTTAGGAACAGTTTAATATATCTATAGCAGCGATTTTCAACTCACGGCACAATGAACGAGACTAAAATTGTCAAGTAACAGCATCAGTTTTTTAAGGAGGGATTTTATCATTAAAATAACAAGTAGGCCTATTAAGATTCTGATCAAAGGTTTAATAGCTAAAATTTCAATAATTATTGTGTTACAGTATTTTTAAAAACAATGTTGAGCATGGCTTTAGAAATATTTATTTTTATTCTTCAAAGTTTTCCTCGCTTATGTTTTATCTTCCCCTCAACATCCAGCGGTACACCTGCTGACCCTTTACGGCACACCAATGTGCCGCAGCACACCAATGTGCCGCAGCACACTAGTTGAAAAATGCTGATCCATGGTGTATTTCAAGGTTGGCCCTTCATTCTATCTTGTGGTTTAAAAAATATATAAAGCTTGTGGATAAACCATTCGAAGTATTTATAAAATATTTTCACTTAATGAAAATAAATGTTACTGACAGTGAAATCTCTGAATAGCGAACACCTTCCGGGATCAAAAAGATGTACGGTTTTAAAAAGTGGCCGTTATTTGGAAAAAAAATATATTAAGAAATAAGAATACTGCTTGAACACAATTTAATCTATATGAACCTACATATTGTGAATATTAACTACAACAAACTAATTACTACAATATGTAGCAATGTATTGTAATGATATTGGTTTGGATCACTCTAAAATATATAAAAAAAGTCATGGATAAAGGTAATTTTTCTTTAAAGTAACATATGTATAATATCCTTTTATGATTCATCCATGAAGAAACACGCGCTTTTCAGAAATAATGTGAAAAGGATCACAACATTAAAATATATTTTTTATACAATATTTCCTGTTAAAAGAACAACTCCGCTGTATTTGGCAAAAGACGCCAATTCCTTATACCAATAAGAAGCTAGACTTCACAACACATGTCGCCAGGACTCTTTCTATTAGTTTTTACACTGTTGACGAAGGGACCAAGAGGCAAGGGTTATGTCATATATAAACTGCTTGTGCGTGTGTTTGAGGTACAAATACACGCATACAAGCAACGCAGTTAGGAACTCACAAATGCACTAGCACTGGCTTTCGCAGTCGCAGTCTAAACAGAATATAATAATGTACGTTAATATTACAAGTGTGTATAGATATCAAGCAGTTAATTGGAGTGTGTATCAGCAGTAATCAACAGATGTCATTTGAATAAACCGTGTGAATCAACACCCATCAATAGTTCTCTTTCTTTCATTTAATAAATATACCGATTTAATTAGTGCTCGAACACGGAGCAATTAACAGCTAGTTAAACGGTATCTATTCCGTACAGTGGTGATAGAAGAAGACCTTAGGGTACGGTAGTCATTACTACCCTAGATAAAGTATCCTTTCTCTATGTTACTACGTAGGATATTTTAGAAGCTTTCCCTAGAGGGGGAAGTCAGGACTGATTACACTTTGCGCAAGATAGTGGCATTCCTACACTAAAATACGGTATATGGGCTGGCGTTTTCAATTTTTGTTTTGATATTTAATTGCATACATGTGTGTATGGCAGTGTCCACGTCCATTCTTAAGAAAGCCCGCTATTGGGAAGTTGTTTTACTGTATTATTATTATTATTAGCACCACGTCTTACTACCCGTTCGGGCTATACGCACTTACGCTAATGTGTAATGGTAGGGTGATTGTGAGATTAAATGGAGGACCTACAGTTTAACGTGGAATCAGAACCACGGTGGAGGCCTGGCATTCCCCACATTCACAAGATGTCTTGTCAGAGGTGAAGGAAGGGTTTGGTAATCAGATAAATCTATGCCGGGACCGAGGATTGAACCCCAGCCGCCAGCATAGAAGTCTGACACCTTACCCCTAGACCACCAGGTCACCTAGGTTTTACTGTAAAAGCCAATGCTATTTTCCTGGGGAAATTTAAACCGTCCGTTAAGGGAGATCTCAATGTGCCATATTTTAGTAGAATTTATACGAATTACAGTAGCCTGGTGTGTTATCAATATAATTAATACATTTCAAATCTCATACGCAGTATGTACCTACTTGTTTAAAAATAACACAGACTGTTGAAAGAAGGGATTGTCCACTTTGATATTAATCCCTTTGTTAGAGTGATATAAAATCCTCCAAGAATAATTCATGTGCTACCCCAAGGCCTAGTAAATGAATGAAGACTCCTTGAATTATTATTTTTTCAAAGAGCTTTCAATATGATTTAAACCAATAATATATTATTTAATAACGTTTAATATAGTAGGTAACAATTATTGGTCAGACGAGGTGAGTTAAAGGAAACGAGTATTAATGATTTGGATGTGAATTTTTACGTGCGTTAATTAGGTGCATGTTTCAGCAATAAAATTGAGTCTTTTCTCAAATTTGGATAGCTGTAAATATAGTTTTTTTTAAATATTCATTTTTTAATTTTTTGTCGTTGAATTCAGATAAAAGGTGAGCTAGGTGTCTAAGGTGTAAATTCAAGGGCATCTATGTCTAATAATTTTGATATTGAGTGAATATCTTGTAGCATATACACAAGCATTACAACCACAATGGAAATAACGGGTGGAAAACCACCACAATAAACCCGGCCAAGATCTTCGCACCTTTGGGCAGTAGGTTGGCACCCAAATCTCAAAGTAATATTAATATTAAGGGAAAATTGTCATCATCGATGAACTTGTCGGAATAAATTATACCTTGATTTTCTTATAAATTGATTTTTAAAGCACCTTTAAAAAAATACAAACATGTTTTTGTGTGGTCAATATTGCTACATTTACCTATACCATTAGTGCTATTTTATAGGTATTGATAATATCTATCAAACGTAACATCTGCAGATCACACGACTTGACGTATTAGTATTAATACATTAATACGTTAAAATATATCCATAAACTCTTTCTCGCCACCAGATATTTCCATTTCTAAGAAAATTGGGGTGTACCAGTTTGAAATGTGTTAATTGTTGGCACATGCACGCCGAGTTTCCCCAAGGGGTCTATAATGTACCGGAGCTAAGTGTACCTGAATAAAGTGTGGAGCATGGACTCGAGAACCTTGATAATTGTCAGTGTCCGTGAAATGAGTTGTGACGGCCCCTCCATCATAAGCTAGACTAGACCACTGATATACCAGACAGGTTAGGGGTGTCTAGACACTGGTCAACGGATACTTTACCACCCCCAACACACCCTTACAAGGACAGATTGATGGATGGATAGTGTTACAATTCTTGCTTTCACCGGAAAACTGTCGACCTTACATCAGTAGAAAAAACAAACCTTCTCAAGTGCAACCCACGCCCTATCCTTTTTTAAATTTTAATTTGGCGTATTTAATGTGCACTTTCTGAACAGTTTGATTATTTCAGCACACGACTTACAAACTACTAGCTCTATACAAAAAAAAATACAACACCCAATCCCTCAGCCATCAATTTACCACTTATCATGTACCATTTGGGTAGGTCCGGATGTTGGGGTTGTTTACGCTGGCCGCCAAATTCAGTGATACAGATTTCGGGCTTAAGGACACTCGACCATCAAAATTATACTGCACAATTTTAATAAGTACGAGTATTTATAGTTATAAACTTCAAATAGTGATTATATTATTTCAAATCATTACAGTTCACGAGCTATAACTGGTCAAACTTGCTATTTCATGCTTTTTGCGTACCAATGTTAAGGTAAAGTAATTATTGACCCACCTCGTTTGCGTAGTTATATAACGCGCTATTCATGTTGAGATAGACTGCCAAGGACGAGAAAATCGAGGTTCGAATCTCGGTCGGGTGAACTGGGGGTGTTTTTCCCTAAATGGTTCTACACTCTCCCTCCGCGCAAAGGCGGGTTCAATTCCTCTAAATTCAACCTTCCTAATTCATTAGCGTGATAAGTACTAAAGCGTAAAGCTCGAATGGGTAGTAAGGCGCAGTGCTGATAATAATAATACAGTTCTATAATTATTTACAAACAATATTATCAAAAATCTGTAGGTAATGACGATAGTTTCAATACACACTAATTTACTATGATGTTGATCATTATACTCAAGCCTAGGCTATTATCATTTTTGTAAACCTTATAAAGCTAAATAATTATACATGTTTGAGAATTAAAATATATGTTGTGAAGAAGCACAATCAGAATTTTTTTAAACATTTATGAATATTATGAAAATATTATCTTTTTTTTATTTGAGCACCAAACTAAAGAAACATTTCTTTTTTTTACAATAATTACTTAAAATAATATTGGATACAACAGAGATAATATTTAATGGTGTAATTCTCTGATTTGTTCCACAGTGACAAACTTCAAGCAGTAAATGAAAAGATAGATCAATTTTAATTGCCTTTATTCTTGAGTCACTAATTATTTATTAGTTTCTTATTTTTAGCAGCTATAAACAATTTCTCAAATTTTTCAGTTAAAATTGTTTGCATAATTTCTACCACATGTTTACAAACTGCCAAAATAAAATCTGATGGAACAGATAACCCGCCTCTATTAATACTTTGGATATACTTGTCATTACATTTACTTTTTTTTGCTTAGCAACAAATAAGTTATCACATTGGTCTTGTTGGATAGTTTAAAACTAAAATAGCCCCATACATAATCATTTAAATCCAGAACTTAATATTTTCTAAATAATCTTGTTCTAGAACTGAAAATAACTTATTGTCTGTTATGACTTTCTGTAACAAAATTCAATTTTTTTTAAAGACAACATGGCCTTTTGTGAGTCTGTCCGTTGTGCGCATGCGCAGCACAAAACGTAGCGCGAGTGAAATGTAAAAATCACCCGGTATGCGATTTCGCTCGCATAACGTAGCTAAGCACACCATAGCATAGCACAGCATAGCGTGATGTGTGAACGTGTTCGTTTAAATACTTGGCTAGCGATCTTAAAACATAGTATAGCACAACAAAACATAGCATAGCGTAGCTTCATGTGTGAATCCGGTAATCTGGATTCGAGATTATCTGTCTGGAATTTTCCTGTCAGTAAATAAGGAACACTTATGCACTCAATGGCATACTTAATTATTTCTAATACCACCCATCTGAACGTGGAATAGCGTGAATCCACTCATTTCTACGTACAGGATCTGTAGGGAACTGAAAAATTTAAATATATTCCTCTTTCGCGATTTAAGTTTTATAATTTGCACTGCAATCAGGAACGACACATGCATTAACTATGCTTAGAACTAATGATTTATAACATATTATAAACACAAGACACAGCAGTAGTCAGTCAACAAACATCGCAAAAACACCTTCCTGGGTGAATAATTTGGCGCGCTCGCTCATAGCCATGTGTCAAGTATCTGGACCCAGTATGCGGCGTTGCCGCTTCTCACTGGCCGCGGCCTTCTAGAGATGGCTATGCTTAGGGCTGTAGTGACATTGGAGTCGGCAGTTGTGTAATGGTTGATGATTAAGAAGCGGGTTTGTCTTTCGTCTATTTACTGAAGTTTGAAAGGTATGTAAGCCCTTGTTTGTTTGTAACTGTACATTATTAACAGGTCCCTTTTTGAACTAGACACACTGCCTATATATATTGTAGACTAACATCTCCGTGTGGTAAAACAGTTCTAGTCTTGTTCATTTTGTGATAGGTTTAAGTATTTTTCAAGATGGCTATGTTTGTACTATGGACCCCCATGGTGTTGTTAATATGGACTCGGGTTCCATGTTACATGCACATTTTAGAAAGTTTATTTATTGTTTTTTCCAGATGCCACGGACAACTGTAGGCCAAAAACCTTCTAAAAAAAAGGTAGACCACGGATGAAAACATAGTAAAAGAAGCAGCCATTGCAGTCAGAGAAAAAAAGATGGGGCTAAGGAGAGCGGTTACATTATTCAAGGTTCCTAAAACAACATTGCGATGATTGGCTTAGGAAATACAAATTTCCCGTGAAGAAGTAGTCATGAAGACGCTAGGAAGAAAACCAACACTCCCTGAAATACTAGAAAAGGAACTTGTTGAATACTTACTTTTTATGGAATCAAAGTATTACTGTTTCACTCGCATGGATGTTCATAAAATGATTTACCAAGAAACGAAATCCAGAACAATTTCAGAGGTGAATATGTGGGTAGAGCGTGGCTTGACCATTTTCTTCGTCGTTACAAAGACAAGCTTTCCCTCAGAAAACCAGCTTGCACATCTTACGCACGAGCTAAAGGCTTCTCTCTGGAGAGAGTAGGGATTTTTTTCGACTTGCTATAGGCGGAGTACGAAAAACACAACTACCCACCCGACCGCGTGTGGAACGTTGATGAGACTGGTTTGAGTGTAGTTCAAACAAAAATTCCTCAAGTTATTACGACTAAGGGGAAACGTTATATATGTTCACTAACTGCTACAGAGCGTGGGTCTCTCGTCACAATCATCTGTTCAATGAGTACAGGGGGGGAGGCTCATTATGTTCTGCCTATGTTGATATTTCCAAGCACCAACATGACAGACACGTTAATGAGAGGGGTTCCCCCTGGTTCAGTAGGGAGGGATCATCCATTGGGATGGATACAGGCCTACCTTTTCACTGAGAGGTTCGAGTATTTAATTGAAAAGACTGCACCAACAGAGAATTCACCAGTTCTGTTAATCCTTGACGGACATTTCTCTCACATCAGGAATGTCAGTGTAATTGATTTGGCAATAAAAAATCATATTTCTATCTTTTCAATGCCGTCTCACACAAAGCACAAACTGTAACCCCTAAACCAAATTTTCATGGGCTCTCTCAAGACTCACTACAGTGAGAACATTAGACACAGGCCCCTTGGACCGTACGATATTGCAGATCTTTTGGTAAATCTTACCTGCAGTGCACAACTGGGAGCACCACCGTGAATGGATTTAGGGTCACTGGAATCTAGCCCCATGACCAGAAGGTATTTAAGTGGCGCAGACTTTATCACTAGTGAGCACGAGGCAATGAATGAGGTTCCCACACACAACCAGGGCTCCATCATAACTGACCAGCCTGAAGATAAACTGAATCCTGAAAGTACTGATCCTTTTATCCCAGGTTGTTCTTCCGACAGGTCAATCTCAAGATGTGTCAGCCAATCTCGAAAGCTTCATCCAGTGCCAACGAAAGATATTCATCCCATTCCAGAAAAGAAGAAAACATCCACAAGCGGAAGAAAAGTAAGCGTCGCAAGTCTTGTGACTGGATTGAAATATAAGGCGGAGGGAGTTGAAATCATCAATAGAGATAATCCAGACGAGGAAGGGAGCGCAAGTTCAAGGCCGTGGACGTGCATCACCCAACGCTGTCGTGAGAAATCGTTGTGAAGAAACTCTTCCTTCTAGCTCTGGATTCAACTGTGGATGGGGATGGGGATGGGGATGGGAACGTAGTCGTGGAAGGGGGCGTCACCTTGGAACAGCAAAAAGGTGTCTGAAAATTGAAAAGGAAGACTTGAAAGTGAAGATTCAAAAAGTGATGAATTTGTTGAAGATCCACTCTCATCTCGCTATTGAGATTCACCGATTTAACTCCCGTCCAGAGAGCCTGAACCTGACAAAGACGACGCTTTGTGCTTGTTCTGTGAGAGGAAGGTTTCAGACGACAGACAAGGTGATCTGTGGGTTCAATGTATGATGTATAGTTTTTGGGCACACAATGAATGTGCAGGTCTAGAAAAAGAAGACTATGTGTGTGACTTTTGCAGATAGACAAAAAACACACATTAAAAATGAACTTTCTCTTTCTTATTTTTTTATATAAGATATCTACTGAAACTTGGTAATTAGTTTTTTTCCATTAAATTTTTAAGCTTTTCTACTATTTTTTCAATGCATATGATTACCTCATTCGTGAATTACTATTATTAATATTAGCACCGCGTCTTACTACCCGTTCGGGTTATATGCACTTGCGCTAATGTGTTATAGTAGGGTGATTGTGAGATGAAATGGAGGACCTACAGTTTAACATGGAATCCGAACCACGGTGGAGGCCTGGCATTCCCTATATTCACAGTGAATTACTAATAAGTAATAAATAATGTCGGGGTCCATATTACCAGCACATCTCGACGTTTGACAGATTTTCTCTATTTTTAAGAACTCAGACGTATACAATTTTTTCCATGAGGTCTATCAGACTGCAAGTTAAAGATGTATAAATAATGGTATAAGGAAGCTGATCAGGGTTGGACACATTAAATGAAGATCATAATTTAAGATTAGTGTATTAAAAACAAAGTGGGGTTCTATATTATCACCTTCTCCTCTAATAATAATACCAATACCTGCTTCGGTGGCAGCATGGTCTAAGAAGTCACTCTCATGTAAGGCTCAACTACCAATGGCAGGGATATCAGGGTTCAAATTTCGTTCTGGTGTATTGAGGGTAGTTTTTCCAAAATTATATTCCATTTTCCTTTGCAAATGTGGGTACACTTCCTCTAAATTCAACTTTCCTTGTCCCTAGCTCACTAGCGTAGTTATTATATGTGCGGCGTATAACCTGAACAGGTAGTAAGGTTCTAAAAATTATTATAATTATAATAATACTATACATTTTTCGTATAAATATGTATAGTATTATTATTAATATTAGTATATATTGGTGACCTGGCGGTCTAGGGGTAAGGTGTCAGATTTCTGTGCTGGCGGCCGGGGTTCAATCCTTGGTCGCGGCACAGATTTATCTGATTACCAAACCCTTCCTTCACCTCTGACAATACATCTTGTGAATGTGAGGAATGCCAGGCCTACACCGTGGTCCGGATTCCACGTTAAACTGTAGGTCCTCCATTTCATCTCACAATCAACCTACCATTACACATTAGCGTAAGTGCGTATTACCCGAATGGGTAGTAAGACGCGGTGCTAGTAATAATAATTAATATATTTTAGAAAATTAATACATATTCATAATATTTATATTTAAATGATATATTTATATTATTAAAAGTATAACTACAGTATTTCATTGTGTACATCTCATATGAATGTCTAGTTATTATAAAGTTTAGACCCATACATTAAATTGTCTTTACCTTAACGGTGGTACGCAAAAAGCATAAAATAGCATGTCTGACCCTTTATAGCTCATGAGCTGTAATGATCTGAAATCATTGAATCCCTATTTGTAGCTTATAATTATTATACAATTGTTAAAACTGTGTAATAACATTTTAATGGTCGAATGACCTTAAGGGCATAGCTGGGTCGTAAGTTTCTGTCTTAAGAGTTACTTGGTCATGCACCTGGAGGGAAGATTTTCCTTTGGGATTTGATCATCACTTTATAATACTAACATTAAAAATAATGTTATTTCGAGCCACGTAGTGACATGTCATATAGCAGTAAGATGTTTGAAAATGGGACAGTTTATTTTGGGTCAAATAAGGTGAAATTCACGACCCATACAGCGACATATAATAAAAGTATGTTATCGAAAGAGGACTGTATCAAAGTATCGTTCGCTAGGAAGCACCCTGAACAAATTATTTGCTAATCGTGTTTCCACAGTGTTCTACGGTTTACCTTTTTAATTTTTATTACTTCAACCCCCGTTGGATATGCATGTGAGTCTAAGAGTAAGTCAAGGATAGGGAAGTGTTTTGCAATAACCAGACAACTTATTTTCATGGCAGCTTAGAGAAAAAATAACGCATAGAAATTTAATGTTAATATAAAAATACAAACTTAATTAAAATGAGTGGATAAAATGATGACACTACGCAATATTATAAGGGAAGTCATAATTTCATCAATGACATCTCTCAGCCATACTGGGAATCAAAACTGGGATCCTTAGTTCGGTAGACAGAGGCACTAAGAGTCCAATTTACATAAGAAGGGCCATTTAGAAAATACAAACATCTTTATTGCGGCCAAAATTGATAATATTGTATTATATTTTATAAGTTTTTGTATGTATCAAAAATAACAGCCAAAGATCATATTTCTTGGCGTAAAAATATATGAAAGTAAGTTAAGTAAGCTTTGTGTGTGTCATATTATGATACCTATACGAGTAGGAAAGGTAAAGTCTGATCTACGAGTACATAGTCCGTAACTCCTTAACTATATAGTGCTTAATAATGGTATACGAGTACAAAGTCCGTAACTCCTTATCTATATAGTGCTTAATAATGCTATACGAGTACAAAGTCCGTAGCGCCTTATCTATATAGTGCTTAATAATGGTATACGAGTACAAAGTCCGTAACTCCTTATCTATATAGTGCTTAATAATGCTATACGAGTACATAGTCCGTAGCGCCTTATCTATATAGTGCTTAATAATGGTATACGAGTACATAGTCCATAACTCCTTATCTATATAGTGCTTAATAATGCTATACGAGTACTAAGTCCGTAACTCCTTATCTATATAGTGCTTAATAATGCTATAACGAGTACAAAGTCCGTAGCGCCTTATCTATATAGTGCTTAATAATGCTATACGAGTACATAGTCCGTAACTCCTTAGCTATATAGTGCTTAATAATGCTATACGAGTACAAAGTCCGTAGCGCCTTATCTATATAGAGCTTAATAATGGTATACGAGTACATAGTCCGTAGCGCCTTATCCTTATAGTCCTTAAAAACCTTTTGGTATTTCAATCCTGTACACACACTCTGAATCCTTAAACACGTGATGGTGTGACAACGAATGGGAATGGGAAAGTTCAATCGAACTTATCGAAAGGAAACCATTTCAGAAAAAATCGGAACACAAAGAACACTTTTTTATTTGTAATTTTTAGTTAAAATAACGATACCCTTTATTTAGTGAAACTTTTTATAAATTGTTATTTAAGGTGGATAAATAACAATACAATACATTTATGAAATGACAATCGTTTTCTTTAATGTATATTATGTTTTCATTTTGAAGACTTAGATGTTCATTTATTTGTATAACCTACATGTAATTAGTCCTCCACAACTATCCGTAGTGATGGTCTTTAGGAATTTAAAGTTGAACCTATGTAGCCGAGCTCTTACGGACTACGAACCTCAGGAGTATGGAGTATGTAGATGAGAACTGATATTGACAAAACGTTCACCTTATTTACTATGCAGCTCTCAATATCAACAAAATTATCATCAAATCATATAAAAATGCGATGAAAACTATCTCCTGCTGACACCTCGATAATCGTAAGAACTATGAATATACAAATACTGAGAAAAAAATAAGATAAACACAAAAATCACATATAGGGTGAATGACGACATAATTTCTCCCTGGAATAGACATGGTATATGACGTTATCTGAACCTCATCGGGCAAACCAGAATCCGACAATATTTCTTTTTCTCGCTCTGCAAAACTGGTTCTAGCCGAGGGCCGAAAGGTCAAATTAGAATGGTATTCGTTAAGGTGGGTTTGCAGAGAACGCGAGAAAAGGTAAGTGTTTTTGCGGTTTTTATAACAAAACATTATTTTGGTCAAAATAAACCAAATATTGCTGAGTTTAATTTTCTTCATATGATGACCTCACCATTTGTTGAATATCTGTCAAGAGTATTCTGGAATTTCATGAAAACTTTTTCTCTTAATTTAAAAAGGTTTTTAGATAGTGCCACTATGCTCACTAAAGATATTCAACAACTGTTGATATCACCATGTGAAGACAACTATACTCTTAAGTTTGTATGGATTTATTACCTTCCAGGGTAAATGTAGAATACCTACATCAGCGAGCGTGGAGTGAGGATGGGTACATCTTCGACCTCTCAGTCACCTTCTCGCGCACATGTGTTTGTTGTTACCCGGTGTGTTGCACACTGCACTCGCACTCGCCCAGTCAGTCATTGCAAGGTGGTGCGTCATCATTTAAACATTCCTCTTGGGTCACTTCCAGTGCATCGCTTCCAAGAGCGTGCGCACGTAGGGAGGGCAGGCCACTCACTACACTGGACCAGTCACAACCATATACACAAATTGGTTGGGAATTATTCACATAAATTTAAATTCAACTAATCCCTTTTTCAGGACAGGTTATCAATTAAATTATGCATTTATTAAAATGTAGTCTCAATTAAATTTTATCATTTTTTTCCACACGCACCACGTTTTACTATCCATGTTTGCACCATGGGGCACGGATGAGGAAGGTAGAATGTGTGTGTACCTTACGATTTTAAAGAGTGGGAAACCATTTAGAAAATAAAAACATCGGTCAAGGTTCGGCCAGACTGACAAGCGTGCGAGTGAGCATGTGATTAGCAGATAGCTCTCGATAGTTGTTGACGAGGAGGCAAAGGTTCGAATCTTGGCCGAGTTAACAAAGGGTGGTTTTTGACAAGTGAATTATTGTTGTGGTTTTTCCATCCTCTATCCGTACTAATGGCGATTCTTATTTGTAAAGGCTTACTTTAATTATAATATTTAAGTATTATGACATATCGGTTTTACATACATACATACATACATACATACATACATACATACATACATACATACATACATACATACATACATACATACATACATACAATATATATATATACACACTGTATAGGTATAGTTTATGATCTTACCAATTAAATTAGGCCGTTAATAGCAAGTGTGCTAAACCTATCGATAGTTATTAAAAATTCAAATATCATGTCAAATTGAGAAGTTTTCCTAGCACTCAATGAAACAATACACAATACAATTGCCTAGCGCCTGTAAACTAGACTGTACCAGCTCGAGCGCACCGGTTCTATTTTTCAAGCGCACTCGCTCGTTCCAGTCTAGCCACCTCTCATTACAGCCAATGTGTTCAACTTTATTTTTTAGTTGCTCGCTTGCTCACCCAGGAATGCCACTATTTTCTTAATGAAAAATTATCTATGTTTTCCAGAAGGAATTATCATTTTTTTAAGACACCTTGAAAAGTTGTACAGAGAGGTGACATTCCATTTCTTATAAAATTTACCAATGCGAAGTCATATTCCTGATTTTAAGAACAATGATTTTACCTTGATGAGAAAATGTATGCAGTCGTTACCGAGATTGTGTGTTTCAAAGATGGAAAAAGGAGGTGGATATAAGACATTTATTTAAACCAGCGTGTTTATTTCTTCCGTTAGGTTTTTATTTTATGCAAGGGCCTACTTTTTTAAGCTTCAAGTTTACTGTCCCAAATTTAAAAATAGTCCTCTACTCTTTTAGTTTTTTTAATTCTCCTGTGTTTCCCCAGTTTTTTCCAAACCCTAACAAATTCCTGGAGTTTCCTGGTATTTTAGCTGAGTGACAACCCTGCTCAGTACACCTCGCCGGGATCCAGATTGTAATATATTCGTCGTGGCAAGCCAGACGAGAATGATGTGTGCACTAAGCTACGTGCACAACTTCTTACTATAAAGGTAATATTATTTTATAAATCTATAGACAAATAGATGTATCATTTAACTATATAAATGATACAAATATACATATTAAAAAAGGATTTAAATGATCTTCAAAGGTATGAGACCAGACGCGTTTAATGTGATTGGACAGTAAATATTTCATTGCACAATTTTAACAAGTGTATAAGCTATAAGTAGTAATTACATTATTTCAAAACATTACGGTTCACAAGTTATAAGGGGCAAACTTGCCTTTTTACACTTCTTATTCACCGAATACCAATGTTAAGGTAAAGTAATTAATGAGGCTGACATTTAGTATAACTCGACGTTCATGTGAGGTGTACACAATGAAATATTAATAATATTAATAACATTAGTAATAATTTTATAAATATTTCATTGTGTACACCTCATATGAACGTATAGTTAATGTTAACTGTCGAATGACCATAAAGAACGGCGAAGTTAAAATTATTATTTTTTGACGAATAAGAACAAAATTATTTTCTAATAAGTTTTTAATGTAATTTATTCAAAAATTAAATAAACCAGAGTGTTTGGACGAAACATGAATGGTCAATTCACGACATATCACGACAAGAGGTCACCTTCCTCTACCAAACTATTTCATCTGACCTACCGAAACTCCTAGGTTCTTCCCCAGTAGAGGGTGTCCCAAACAAACGACCAATAACATAAATATTAAATAGAATGTAGGTAGAGTTGTTTTATCTATCTATATGATATCAATCATAGTTTTACTTGGTTCTTGTCGAGAGGTCACTGCATCGCTTCCTACCACCTGCCCGGGATCTTCAAAACACGCTAGAGTGGGTAAGTCTTTATCAGTTATTCTGAATGTTAATCCTATTTTTATATTTTCTAGCTAATCACACGAAACTAGGACAATAATAAGTATTATCATTATATGAAAATACCAGAATTTGACAAACTATTGAAAATATACTGAAACACAACACGGGCATTTAAACATGAAACATTGCACAGCTTTTAAAAGTTACCAGACCAAATTATGTATCCCTACGCCGAACCATATGATCTGCGAAAACATGTGTTTAGCAGCTGTCACTTCTAACGGCCAAAATTTATGTACATACCTAAATGTTGACTGTCAGAAGTCAGCTGTGAGCTGTCAGTCAGCACCAAAGAAGCCATGGGGCTACTGTAGTTAAACTAAAATGTATGCTAGTGAGCAATGTATTTTCATTTAGTTTTGGGTAGCAACATTTTGCCAGAATAAAATTTTAAACTCATTTTCTGCGCCAGTGGTCATACGGTCTAAGTTGTTAGGTATTATAAAGCTAAACTTAGACCGCATGACCACCAACGCGAAACACGTTTCAAATTGGATGACAAAGTTCGAACCTAGAGAGGGTACACTGGAGGTGCTGTTTCTCAACGGATTTTAAATTGTGTTTTTCTATCACCTCAGCCCCTTTCACGCTAATCCGGATGCACCTCCTATGAAACCACACTCTAACCCTTATATAAGGCATTCACGAGCTAAGTTTAACTGAATGACAGCTCGAAATGTTACTAGAAGTAATCCCTAATATATCACTACGCCAACAGCTGACATCTATCACTTTGGATGTCTGTAATGAAAACAGATGGTAATGTATTAATGTGATAGTTAACCAAAGTAATTTAGGCCAATATTATTTATATATTTATTTTAGGTCAGACACAAAGTTTATTTATAGTTTTATTCTCCTTAAAAAAATATTAACACCACTTTCACAAAAACTTCTAACGAACATATCCTCAAAATGGCGACTGACGAATTTAAACCATATGATTGAACATAACGGTAAACAAGTTTTTTACAATGATGCGGACACGCAGTTGATGAAAATACTTTATTCAGTTAAATATTTCAAAATACGATAAAATAATCATAAAATCATGTATTGTATGTAAAAAAATGACAACAATTTTCTCTTTTCCAAGTAAATACGATGCCTGTATTAAAGGGTATTGATGTATGCACTATATTACACAAAATCAGTAACGTTCCAAAACGAAAAATAAGTACTTTTAATTATGTTTAAAATATTGTTTCGAGTTGAACAAAAAGATATTATTTAAAAATATGAAATAATATGAGAAAACTTAAGTTTAAGTTATTTTAAATGTAATATATAACAGGTAATTAAAGATCTTTACATTTATAACAAAACTGTGCTCTTTAACAAGTGTCGGCAACCCAAAACCTAAACATATGATTTTCGAACTGTCATCCCGGTAAAAAACCTATCGTGAATGGAATATACTAGGATGTTAATAGCTCGCGTGCTATAAGTACAAATTATAAAACGAAGAAAATTATCCTGTTTTAAATCGAACGGTTCTATACATTAGATTTGGTTTGCTTCCTAACATCCGGCTATCCTGTATCTCAAGGCCCTATCACCGCGGGGTGCACCCGTCTGTGTGTGATTGGAGGTTGAGTCCCGTGCATGTGCCCTTAGCAACGTCATAGCTACGTGTGGTTTTCAGTCGTCCATCATTCCTCAGACTCCTTCAGTCTTTCCTTTTCTTCTCCAACAAGACGAAATAGAGCTCTAGCCACAAGGAGTTTTTTTTTTGGAGAAGTTACCACAGTGCCAACTAGTTACGAGGCAACCTCTAGTGAAGATACCATTGTATCAAATGAAGTAACAAGTCACCATCCTAGGAAGTTACCACTACCATTGTCTCAGTTGCAGCTATACGGCATCCTCTAGTGAAGTTACCACTGTGCTAGTTGAAGCTACAAGACATCCTCTAGTGAAGTTACTAGAGACATTAGAACCTAAGATGGAACTGGGGCTCCAACCATTAGTGAGCCTTCCATTTATCTGTATTCAACTCTTGTGAAGGACCCAGCAAAGAAGTGTCGACGTGTATACTAAAGTAGTCGTAAACAACACCAGATACCTGACCAGCATCAAGGACGTTAAACACAACTATGTTCACGGGACGGAGGTATGTTAACGTGTTAAAGTGGCCGAGTGTTAGATAGTAAGTCAGAAACATTGTCGAAATATAAGGAATAATTATTTGAATTAAAAAGTGAGTGAAAACATAAACTTGATTAAGGTTAATCTAAATTTTAAAGGCACATAGCACGGACTCACAAGGAGTCAATTTAAAAAAAAATCTGAGTTCAATGTTAGAAAACTTCCAAGTGGTATCGAGTCCAGCCGAGATTGAATTCAATAAATATATAATATACAAACTTAGCTCTAGCACCCGAGATAAAACTGAGACCCCAGCAGCTGGGATAGAACAAAACTACTCAACTCAACCTCCCTGTCTAATTTCCCTGCGAGTTACAGTTAGTCCACTGTAGCATCTCTAAGGGCGACGTGCCGGTCAAGGACTAGCGCGGATTACCTCGGAGACCAGATTTGCAGCCACCTGTACCTGACCAGGGAAAACCTTCTACATGGCACGTGCCGACAAACACACTCTTGCTGGGAGGAAATGGCTCTTAAAAATTAATATTTCTCTTTGGTTTGACAGCAAAATGACAGTACCTCCAGTCGCTATACGAAGGCGCATTTACGTGACATTCAAATCATCCAGGTGCAGTGAAGCATTAGGTGAAGAATTTGGTGACCAGTGTAGATAGGTGCAAGCGATATGCTACACAAATATGGACACTAGGCCTACATTTTAAATTGTCCTCAATGTGTACTTTTAAAGTAAATATTTGTTTATCAACCCACGACTTAAAATCAAAGTTAATACTACTCAGATAGTGAACGAACACATAAATGTATTCTGAGGATTTGAGAGGGCAGAGAAACAGGTAGCGGTGTGCACATGTCTCCATGACCGAATGGTTAGAGGCAGGCCGGTACAGAGACTTGCAGAGGCCCGGACTCAAGATATAGATTCACATGCTGTTTTTTTGTTTTTGTTTTTTAAGTTAGTAGATGAAAGAAATGATCATTTAGAATAAAACCTAAATGAGAGACAATAAAATGCTCATCCATATTAAGGAATAATTCACGATAAGCCCACAAACTGTGATTTCCTTTGTAGGAATCTACCAGTAAATAGCGTTTGTCACAATTACATCGTTGGTTCGGTCCAGTCTTATTCCTCATTTCAAAGGGTTTTAGTGATGTATATTCTAGTAATGTATATAGTGCGTAACATTTCAATTTTCAGTTATATATTAATTTGCGTGCATTGATTTTGATATGTTAAAATGCCCAAAAAAAAGTTTTAAAAAAATGTACACGCTCAAGTCAAGCAGGGGTGGCGCAACACTTCTCGCCGATGAAAATAATCTATCCCTCCCGAATGAAATATATTTAGCCCTCTCTAGATTTATTTCACCCCCTTTGATATTATATAAAACTAAGCTGAAAATTACCTTGTATCAAATTACATATAGTTTCTAAACCGAGTCATCCAATTTTCAAAAATTTGTCAGCGAAGGCCCACTACAAATAGCTATGAATTTAATTTTTTTAAGTCCATGTGAAGATTACTCTAAATTGCTTATAGGGGTATCCAATAAAATTACAAACGAAAATATATTCCAATTAGCTTTTGGATGCAAATAAAAAAAATCTAGGCAAGGATCATTACAAAGAGGTTCTAGAGTCATCTAATTTTAAAAAATTTGACGGAGGAAGACCACTTCATATAGCTCTGGAGGAGGACCACTTCAAATAGATTCTAGAGTTATCCAAATTTCAAAAGGTTTATGGAGGACCATTTCAAATAGATTATAGGGAGGTCTAATTTAAAAAAAATAATCACACAAGGGCCCATAAAATTAATTATCTTCTTGCGGTATCCAATTTTCATACATTTTCCGAGATTTAATAACTGCCCCCTTTATACATATAAGGTTTCGCTGCCATTGAGATCGAGTAGTACAAAGAGAGGGGGTCTGCGCTTTGTCCCTGGTACCGGACCCAGTTTGGGTATCTGGCAGGCTGGCGCTGAGCTTCATACGCTGAAAACATCTGGTTTTTAGTTCAAACTGATTTAAAAATGTAGTCTTTATGTAGTGAGTGATTTGATGTCTATGTTAAGGTCGGGTTGTAGAGAAGGCTAGAAAGGAGAAGTGATTTTGAAGTTTTTTTGATCAAATTAAAACAAAAATTGTTCCGATGCAAAGAGTGAGTTTAATTTCATTCACGTGGTGACATCAACATTTCATGAATATCTGTCAATGGTGTCCTAGAATTTACTGACAAACTTTTTCTCTTCATTTAATAAGTTAGTGATCTAATGTCGCCATGTTCATGACATATTCAACCACTGTTGGTATCAATGGGTCAAGGGAATTAAACTCAAATGTTTCTATTGAAGCAATATTTTATTTATTTTGGAAAAAAAAAAAGTTTTGCTATAAAAACTGCAAAATGACTCGCCTTTTCTTGTGTCTCCCGCATCCTCACCTTAAGTGTGGTCTTCAACGGAAGTTTGAATAAGTGTCCACAAATATATCAGACCTCCTGCTGCTACTTCTTCCAGAGCAGGAGGTTAATGAAACCCTCAGAAATTATTATTAATAATGTATTTTTGCATTCTTCCTCAATGCCTTTGCCAGAAGTTTATTAGTCTTTAAAATGCATAGCACCAACAACTCCAATTATATTTAAAAACTCTTTAAATTGCTTAGAAAGAGACTTGTTTTTAACTTATCTTGACAAATTCTTTTGGAAGCTCATCAAAAGGTATCCCCCCTCAAAAAAAAACCCAATAGATTGGGGCTCTGATCACTACTACTACTACTACTACTACTAATAATAATAATAATAATAATAATAATGATGATGCAGGTCTAGAGGGTTCTTTCTGATGCTAGAGTTGGATGTTTTATGGGATAATATTTTCTTAGGTTAAGCGAATTTACGTTCTTTGTGCTGAATGTTTATTAACTGGCTAAAATAACACATTTTTCTTATTGAATTAACAACTCTGAGTTGTAATTCCAATTGATACATTATCTCAAACCCAGATACAATGTGCAGCACACCATTTTACAAGTGAAATAATAGGTCTACTTTACAAGGCTGTACTGTACCTGACGAACAAGAGTGGATCCTCCTAATATAAGGTTCCAGAAAACTTAGCTAAAGCTCAACAGTGTGTGTTGGAAATGTTGGAATGGATTTGTAATTTAAGTAACTCAACACACAAGCATTAAAAATGAATAAACATGTTTGTTTAAGTCATTTACACAGTTTCGACCAGACTGTACAAATTTGGACTAAATTAAGTTAACTTCATAGAGTTTAAATTTAATAAAGGCATGCAATTCTGGAAATCGTTAAACATAGACCAATTAAAATACCATATAGAAGATTTGATACCTTTAAAAAATACATAAAAAATTAACAAATTATTGCCACTATTGGGATGGAAGTTAGATTTTAAATGTAGCTATAAGCAAATCACTGGTATCACAAAATTACCTGTTAGGATGTATCGATGGATACGCGGCCTAGGTATAAGTTTGTCAATCTGTTTTGTCGGTGGAAGGGAGCTCAGGAAAAAAATCCTGGCCGGGGATAATTTATGTTTTTCCCTAGATGCTTTCACAATCCCTCTACGCGAATGCGGATAAATTTAATATGAATTCTACCTACCTTATCCCAAACCCACTAGCGTAGTTAAAATTTGTATAGCTCAACGGGTAATAAGACGCAGTGGAAAAAAATAATGCAAATTCTTGATTTTTTTTCATCTTGATATTATTTTTACCCCTCGTAGTACTTCCATTAGTTATATAAGTGCCTGTGTGAGGATGTACTATTACGTGATGTAAATGTTCAGTCTGTAAGAAGCCCAGTCTCACCTTGAACCCTGACTCTTGCGATAAGTGCATACGGACCAAACATTTCATCATTGGAAAGAGTTGTTGTCAAGTTGTGAAGCACGTCTCCCGCCAAGATTACATCCTTCAAACAATAGCGGCCAAGACTCATTGTCAACCCCACGACTCGTGCCCTTGTTCAAGGATTATTCTTGGTATCCTGCATTCAAACATAGAATTATATAGAACTATAAATTACGACTATGCAGGAATTACAGGTTGCTTGGTCTAGCTAGAGAATAATGGTGTAAAGGGTGATGCACAAATACCTCTCGTAAAGCTACAGTAAGAGCTAAGTGCAGGCCGACTCTTAGAAAACTTTAAAACTATCTAATCTGGAAAGACAAGGCGAGTGAGGTGCTGTTTAATAGGGCGCCACTTCGCTGCAGTCATAAATCCTTACACTGCGCTATTTCTTAAGAGAATGCTACTCCGACACATTTCACCTGTCACAGAATTGTGTCAGTTGGCGTAAACAATTGTTTTTAGCTAAATTAAATACAACTGTACAAGTTTATTTTAATCAGACAAAATAAAATATTTAAAGGCTGCTCGTTAAGAAATAATATCTTGAAATTAATTAAATTCTTAATTTTCATAATTTTCGAGTTAGGAAAAACTTCCGAGACAGCTAGTAAAACTACCAGAACATGATTTTTTTTTATTATAAATAATATATAACGGGAATTTCACTTGAAATACTATTAATACAAATAATATTCTAAAATCTAAATGACTCAAATTCGAAGAATGCTCGATATTTTCATTTAAAATGATGCAAACTTAATAACTATTCACACATCAGTAATTATAGTCACTTAAAAGAGTAGATATGCATAGTTATACTATAGCCTCCCCAAGCATTGTGATTCTAAAGAGGTTGGACATCACTAATGACTAAACAAACCTTGCCAAATCAACATATTACCTTAAATATGCAGTCATATCAATGTAGCTTCCTAGCCCCTCTCTCACCCTAAAAATGCCACCCCGTCATTATATGCCATTAGTACAGGCACCGTGCAAAGTGCAGACGTTATTTGAATTCACGACACGAGCGCGCAAGACGTCCACATTTTTAAGTTCTTGCAGGGAAAATCTGAGCAGCATCATGTTTACCGCGATCAAATGCTCGATTATTATTATTATTATCACCGCGTCTTACTACCCGTTGGGGTTATACGCACTTACGCTAATGTGTAATGGTTGGGTGATTGTGAGATGAAATGGAGAACCTACAGTTTAACGTGGAATCCGAACCACGGTGGAGGCCTGGCATTCCCCACATTCACAAGATGTCTTGTCAGAGGTGAAGGAAGGGTTTGGTAATTGATAAATCTGTGCCGGGACCTGGGATTGAACCCCGGCCGCCAGCACAGAAGTCCGACACCTTACCCCTAGACCACCAGGTCACCTCCAAATGCTCGAAAATACTCAAATATAACTCACCGTTTCTCGTAAACTACTTGGACAATCCAAGTAGTTCTGTTATAAAAACATTAAAAGACATGAGGATATTATTATTATTATTATTATTATTATTATTATTAGCACCGCGTCTTACTACCCGTTCAGGTTATACGCACTTACGTTAATGTGTAATGGTAGGGTGATAGTGAAATGAAATGGAGGACCTACAGTTTAACGTGGAATCCGAACCACGGTGGAGGCCTGCTGGCATTACCAGGATATTATTAAAATTCCCATATTCCAATTAGTGTACTTTGAAAAAATTGTTTTCTAATGAAAGATCTATAATGAACCGGACAAGGTTTTTGATGACATGTCATCTTTTTTTGTTTGTTTATCAAAGACAATGCGTATAGGTACATACATTCTGTTCATGATCCCCTGGTTGCAGAAATGTATATTTTATAGGTAATTTTTTTTGTCATTTTTTTATTTTAGATTTTTAAGTAATTTCTTTTTGCTTTTTTTGTTTAGTAAGTCATTTTTAATCATTTTTTTAAAAAGAAATTTTAAAATTGTTTGAAAATAACTTTAAAAAGGTTGTATATATGAATTATCAGTGCTTTGATAAAACATGAATATTCAAACATCAGATATTTTACCACACACTTGTTGACTGGAGAAGATAATGTACGAGTCCAAATGAACTTTGTGCCCCTTAACCTTCTTGCTTGTAAAATCCACATTCCTGGTGAGACCTTCACTACACCTAAGTTGGAAAGGGTTGAAGGGGAGGGGAGAGCAATTTTTAGAGTTCAAATGAACTTTGTACCGTCTTTACATTCCCACTAAGTCACACACATTGTCTGGAAAGGGTTGCAGGGGGATGGGGAACTATCGCTTTTTAAGCAGGTATTTGTATTCCAATGTTAATTAGAACACATAATTTGATCTGTCAAAGATGTTAAATGAATAGTTTTCATTTATAAAGAATAAAGTGCACGTTATATTTATTCGTTTGCAATCATTTTATGTGTATTTAGAATGCTTTAAACCAAACCATCTAAAGTGAGTCATTTAAGGCAAACTATTACTGATTTCGGAGAGGATATTTTTTCTACAGAGGGTGAAATATTTTTCTGTAAAATATGCAAAGTGAAAGCGGCTGACATCAGATAAAAGATTTGACCATTTAACAACATATCAGTCGCAACACATATGTCCGTTGTATCCAGAATATTGATAAAAAGAAAACCTCTCAGTTATTACTCACACAAAATGCATTCACGAATCAATAAAAATCCACAACATTTTATAAATATTTGCGTGACGTTCTGGTATCTGTAAACATTCCTTTGTGGAAACTGAGCAATGTTAAACTAAAGGATTTACTGGGATTGTATACGGGTCATTCTATTCTAAACGAGTCCATCCCTGAGGAAAAACTGGTAATGAATAGATTAGGAGAGATATTTTTGCTTACGTGTATAGTGTAAATCCTAACCTTTGTAATAAATACATCATATTATGGAATCGCAATCAAATTTTTTAGGTAATTTTTTCAAATTTAAAGTCATTATTTAAGAGTTTTTAGCGTCATTTTATAGGTTATTTTTTTGGCAATTTTAAAATCGTCAAAATTTGGGCCCTGATAATGAGGTTTTTAGTGCAAACATATTTTCACTCTATGTACAAGTTTTTTTCTAATTGAGATGGATGAGTAGTATAAGTGTACGAAATGATCATCATGAACTGAATTTTATTTTGATATAACCCGCCTCGGTGGCGTAGTTGGCTAACGCGCTTGTCGTATTGAGCTCGACCGCTGAGGACGGGGAGATCGAGGTTCGAATCTCGGTCGGGTGAACTGGGGAGGGAGGTGTTTCCTAAATGGTTTTCCACTCTCCCTCCAAGCAAATGCGGGTTCACTTCCTCTAATTCAACCTTCCCAGTTCCTAATTCATTAGCGTAATTAGTACTTAAAGCGTATAACCCGAACGGGTAGTAAGACGCGGTGCTAAATATTATTATTATTTGATATAAGATTAATTCCTCTAACACCAATTATATTCACAGTTTGATGTGTTTAGTTACGAGCTCTTCACGCGCGCCAAATTTTCGAAAAACTTAATATTGTCAGATAGGCCGGCCTGTCAACCCATTTCTACATTTATTTTTCCTGATCTACTATTACTAGTTTTGCAACAATTACACTGGGTGACCTGGCGGTCTAAGAGTAAGGTGGCATACTTCTGTGCTGGGGGTCCGGGGTTCAATCCTAGGTCCCGACACGGATTTATCTGAGTGCCAAATCCTTCCACCACCTCTGAAAAGACGTGTAATAATCACAACTTGTGAATGTGTGGAATTCCAGGCCTCCACCGTGGTTCGGATTACATGTTAAACTGTAGGTCCTCTATTTCATCTCACAATAACCCTACCATTACAAATTGGCGTAAGTGCGTATAACCCAAAGGGGTAGTAAGCCACAGTGTTAGTAATAATAATAAGAATAATACAATTATTATGTTAAATACTTTAAATCACTTTTGGTTGTGTATTTATAATCTATTCTACCTTTCTTGTAACTTAGTGAATAAATAAATCTTAAATTTATAATGCTGTCCACTTTGTCCGACAATAATTCAGTTAGGTTATAAATACAGTCTTTGTTAAGGGTCACGGGTTCGATTTCCGACATGCTATATATTATTAATCTTTGGTGAATTGTCAGCCTAGGAATTGGATGTTGAGAATTTCAGAGTACTGTATTAATTTATTTAATAAGTTTTGTGTTAATATCATAAGTTTGTTCAGAAAGTATACATTAAATATCATTAGTAAAAGAGAACTAAAAAAGTTGAAAAGGATGTATGCGTTATATAATTAGACAAACCAACTCTTATAATTACTTACATTAATAAATCACTATTATAATGTACAGCCTCCCTTCAAGCACAATCGTCAATCAGTGACCGAACGGAATGTCGGGCCGGCCTATCTGGCAATATTCAGTTTATCGAAAACCTGGCGCGCGTGAAGAGCTCGTAACTAAACACATCAAACTGTGAAAATGATTGGTGTTAGAGGAATGAATCTTATATCAAAATAAAATTCAGTTCATGATGATCATTTCATACACTTATCCTACCCATCTATCTCAATTAGGAAAAATCTTTTATAGAGAGTGAAAATATATCTGCACTAAGAACTTCAACATAGTTATGTCATTAGAATATATTTTTTTCAAAACAAACCAATTGGAATATGGGAATTTTAATAATATCCTCGTGTTTTTTTAAGGTTCTTATAATAAATTCTGAAAAAAAAAACTACTGTGATTGTTCAAGTAGTTTACGAGAAACGTTGAGTTATGTTTTAGGATTTTCGAATATTTGATCGCGGCAAATATGATGCGGCTTAGATTAACCCTGCCAGAACTTACGAAGTCATCACGAGTCGCGCCACCAGTACTGGCGCACATAGACTATAGACAGGAAGTTCTCAAACGGGCGTGCCGTGAAATTCTAGACGTTTAGTTATTGTTAAAAAAAAATCAAATTCAAAGTAGTTTCATTTAATGTTAATTTTTTTTTAAAATAGGA
The DNA here is from genome assembly GCA_902151425.1 of Timema shepardi. NCBI lineage: Eukaryota > Metazoa > Arthropoda > Insecta > Phasmatodea > Timematidae > Timema > Timema shepardi. Next base: position 27,844 of record CABFVX010003140.1, read on the forward strand.
GAAAAATATTCGAAAACTTAAATATACATTTATTTTCTAGAGAATTGATTGGCTTATAATCAGAGAGTTGAGTAATTATTGATAATCCTGTCGTTTCTTACACAAAGTTCAATTCGTCGAACAGAGAACTAAGTTAAGTCTTTCTGAGTATGCGTATGTATGCCCGAATCTCCCGCAGTGTTGCCAACTTGTATGTTCAGTGTGCCGCGATGACTACCAGAACATATTAAGAATGTGTTGTAAAAAAAAGGTAGTGAACCACTGGTATAGACGTTTAAGTCAATAATAGTGACATCAGATAGCGAATACAAAGTAACACCAAACAAATGGTAATGAGCGTAACTGCGTGTCACCCTGTACTCGTAGCAGTTGTAACAAGACTACAACGCACGGATAGAAGAGGATAACTTGGATCATGCTCGAGAATAATAAACACGCATGCGCGGACTGGGGGAATACATATTATTATAGACTCGGGGACATATGGGTTTATACGTACGAGCATAGCTATACAATATCTTCGCAACAGTCTTCTAAATTATGGGTCACAAACTTAAGGCATACGTGTTATATTTGACATGCACAGTTTAAAAAAAAAATTATTATTATTATTAGCATCGCGTCTTACTACCCGTTCGGGATGTACGCACTTGAGCTAATGTGTAATGGTGAGGTGATTGTGAGATGAAATGGAGAACCTACAGTTTAACGTGGAATCCGAACCACGGTGGAGGCCTGGCATTCCCCACATTCACAAGATGTCTTGTCAGAGATGGAAGGGTTTGATTTAAAAAAAAATTGAATTAGTTAAAAGTAAACATAACAAAAATAAAATATTTCTCATACAAATCCGGCTACCTAGCATTTAATGAACAATCTGAATATATACGGACAAATAAAGGGTGTTAGATGCCCGGTTCCAAACAAAGACCTAACGTATTACGAAATAAGTATTCTATATGCCATCATTTCTATTCTTCAATTTGCAGTTATCAAACTATATAATCTCCGATACCATACATATTTATATTAAGTTGCATACTTTCAACATTGTTCAGTAAAAATAAAGATAGTTTGATGATGTTTGTAAGTTTTTTTATGACAACCGACCAGCTCATTTGCGTTAACTGCTTGACCCTTGTAGGCATTTGAGTTTACAATACTTGGTCTATATTGACTGTAACATCATCTGGAGAAGAATGCTCTTATTAATGTCAAAATTTTTACCCTTTATGAGTTTATGCTGCACTATGAAAAGTTATTAGCATCTAGAATCGGCGTTTTGGATGTAATAATCGGTCTCTAAGCTCACAAGTTTAAATATTAAGCCCTGACCTCAAGCGTTTGATACCAACCAAGTGCATTAGAATGTCAACACCTTTTACCAAGTGCTGGCACCAGATGTACGAATAATAACAGAAATATGGACGGAATACAAGTTAATAGATTGTTAATCTGAAAAGCACAGGATGAGTCACAGAGTGAATCATATGTTAAATAAGGTTAAGTACAGGAAACTTCAAAATTACTCATATAAAAATATAATAATAGTAATAATAATCATACCTAGAACCACGTCCTACTAACCGTTCGGGTTATACGCTTAAGTATTAATTACGCTAATGGGTTAGGAATCGGAAAGGTTGCATATAGAGGAAGTGAGCACACATTTGCGTAAAGGAAGAGTGAAAAACCACCCCCAGTTCACCCGAGCGAGATTCAAACCTCAATCTCTCCATCCTCGGCAGTCTAGCTAAACACGAAACTAGCGCGTTAGCTACTACACCATCGAGGCGGGCTATAAAAATATAATTACCTTTATAAAAACTTTATTATTACAAAGTTATTCCAAAGTCAGAAAAAGCATCAGATGTTTTATAAAATAAAATTAGAAATAAAAAAACAAATTTCAAACAATTCAAAGTATTGAGGCTAACAAACTATCCTAAAAACTATTAAATAGAGACATAAAATGGTAGATGAAAGTCATAAACCCAGCCACTTGGGCCCCCGAAAAAAACGTCACGGGCGTCAGAGCAGGCTCGAGTTTATAGAAGTCGTAAAACAGTAGTTACAAATCTTAACAAGTCATAAAAATATTAGTACACAAGTGGCCACTATAACTCAAAAAACATTACAACCAGCTCGGATACATTCTCGAGCGGAGTGTTAAAAGGAGTTTCATACGGAATAACAAAGGGATGAAGATGTAAAGGCGAAGGGGGGATGCATTTGAAATATAATTTATTATTTGATTCCATCGCACATCTCTTGAGTTGTATCATTACCTTATAGTAAGCGGCTTAAAAGATGGTATCCATGCAGCTCCCTCCAGTCCTGAGTTTAACTTGTCCACGTAATTTATTTTCAACCAGAGTAAAACCATGTGAGAAGGGAACTTTGCCAAGCGTGACAATACTGCGTAGAGCCTTTATTAACCCGATGCGTTGGGGTACTTGTTTGGGATTTACGGGGTGGGTAAAATCGGAGCTTAAGGCCCAGCTTAGTACACTCATGTGCCCCCCACCTCGCGAATGGTTACCTCGATATCCACCTCTCTAAAATGGGGGTAAACCTCGCGGGAAATAAAACTTTTATTAAGCGCAGTCATGCTGTTTTTTTACCATGTCTTACTGCCAAATCAGGCTATCTGCATACTTTACAATATAGGAGGTATAAATGTGGAAAGCAGAATTTAAGAAGAGATGCATTCGAGATTCATTGTGAAGGTAGTATGGCATGCTAGTGTGGGAAACAATTAGGAAAAATCACTCCCAAAACATCCAACCGGAATTTCAACCCCGATCTTCCCTTTACATTCTAACCAAACTAAATAAATACTCTAAATTATCGTAGTCGGAAAATTACATATGGGCACGGAAATCGAACTCGGGACCTTTTGCTTAGCGCACCAATGTTCCACCACTGAGCTATTCAGGATTCATCTCGTGATCAGGGTGATTCATAATTTACGGCAGGCCCTTTCCCCCCTGCCCCCCC
>CABFVX010003140.1:30973-74684 GCA_902151425.1 Timema shepardi
CCCCCTCGCCCCCCCCCCCCAAATAGAGCCAGGTCTATATTTCCAATAAATTGTACCTTTCTTATCCCTAGTCCATTAACTAAATTAATAATAAAGTAATTAAAAACGTATAGCCCAGACAGAGAGAAAGGCGAGGAGCAAAAGAAACAACATGGGCTCGTAATTTTTATAAATGTTCACAAAATCGCATCTTAATTATGGAAATAACGAAATATTAGTCCTTGAATTTGTTTTTCCCAAGTGTTCCTCAAAAATAATTTATTTCTGTGTCGAATTACAAATCTGTAATCCTTTGCCTTCTGTAGGTTCTCCAAATACATCACAAAATTTACGTGTGTGCAAAATTAACTATTGATATAGGGTGTAATAAAACGTTTATGCGAATCGTTGGGTAGCACTCCTAGCTCGTCAGATCATAAATAAGTACACGGGTTAGTACATATAAATATTTCTGCCACCAGCACAGTTGGTGTAGTGTTTAGAACTTCTGACTGAGTAGCGAGGTCGGGATTTGACGGGTGCACCGAGGGGGAAAATCTAGAGATTTTGGACATTACGATGACTACCCTTTTCCGTCCTTTTCGAGGAAAAAGCTTATGCGATTCTTAACTCCCCTCCTCATACCTATACAAAACTATTAGGTTATTAATAACGAATGTTTGTACACCGGATTGTATTACAAGTTCTGGAAGGACATATATTTATCACACTAAGGCGGGTAAGGACGAAGAAAATAAATTGAGAGGAAACGCACTTGTGTTTTTGTGGAAGGGGAGTGGGAGACCAATAAGGATAAACCACACTCAGTACATCCAGCCAGGATTCGAACTCCAACCTGTCACCGTAGAGTCAAACTTTATGTAAGCCTGAAATTTAGTCTGTGTGCCCAACGAGACGAGTATAATATAATTATAAAGAAAAAATCCAGTTAAAAAAATTCAAATGTGGCTGATGGTGTACGAGATAGAAAGTATTTTTAATCCAAAGAAATAGGTTCGGATAAACGTCAAAACTTGAGTTTTTAAAAATTAAAAAAACTTCATATTTTGGTTATATTTTATGTTTATTTCAATAACTAATTTTATGTTCCCATTAATTCTAATCAATGGTGTAACTATCCACATAATTTGTTTAATTAGTACAGACGTGTACAAATTATTAGCAATTTTCTAATTTTAATGAAATAATTAAATTATTCGATACTAAACTTTCAGTAAACTATAACTATATACACTTTTACTTTACTTGCAGTGTTTATACTCCTTCTAGTACTTAGTATGGCATCCTTTAGCCCTTATTAAGGCTTGGATTCGACGTAGCATGCCCTCTATTGCTGTATTGCACATTTGTACAATTTTGTCATCATTTTGCCACATAGATGTGTGTTTTACTAGACTTTCCTTGGTTGTCGGGTGCTTCTGTTTCACTATTTTCTTCAAAACACCCCACACAGACTCGATAGGGTTTATATCTGGGCTGTTGCCGGACCATTTCAACATAGATATGTCCTGTTTTCTCTGTGACATGGCGCACCATCTTGCATGCAAATTCCATTACCTGTTGGGAACCATTCATTCATCATAGCTACCACACACATTGCTACCCCCTCCCTGTATTGTCCAGCATTCAAGTTTCCCTGAACTACATGAATTTTACCAGTCCCATAAATTGAAATCCTACTCCAAATCATAGCTTTAGTGGGGTGTTTTACATTTTGCACTACACACACCTTCCGGAAAGCCTCTCCTGGCGCTCTTCTTGCGTACTGAGGGTTTTCTTCAACAGCAGAGATAATCGTCTTGTCACTGAACAATACCTGAAACAAGTATTTTCGTTATTCGCTTGGCAATAAGCAAATTAATGAAAACGCAAAATGAAAATTACTCAAAACTTGTGTTATAATAATGATAGTTTTACTTTTAATACATTTTTGGTAACTTATTTACCTTTCTCCAGTCTTTAGATATCCAATCCTTGGCCCAATCAAGGCGTTTTTATTATCATGGCAGGTGTCAACTTTTGCTTTTTACGAGGTCTTCTTGCTTTAAATCCGCCTTCGGAAAGCCTACAGCGGAGAGTGCTTGCCGATACCTCTCGTCCATGCTGAGTTGATATCATGTTTAGTTTTTTTACGCTGTTCTCGAAACAAAATTCACTTTAAAATGGCCGAATTCGCGTGTTTTCTACCCCAACTGCCCACTCGTTGTGGTGTGGTACGTTTATGATCCGTCATCTTCTGTGAGAATCGCGTAACATAACTCGTACTTACTCCTACAATCTGACTAATTTGAGCTTTTGTTTTACCTCCAGCTTTCAAAGGGACTTCAATTCGTGCTTTCTTTCGCGGTGTGACATCTTTAGCTTTGCCCATCTTTATTACACCGACCGAAGTCCCCTTACAACTTCTAGAAGACAGTATCGTTGAATGTATATCTAGTATATATAGATTCAACGACAGTACTCTACACCCCTTACGGCTCTCACCCCCACACTACCTGCCATACCCATGTTACTCCTGACATGGGACAAATTTCTAGAACTAACGATTAGCACAAAACAAAGCAGTCAATAAACAAAGGCGAGTGGAAGGAGCAGGGAGGATTTTTACTTCCAAATACACACAAGCGAAAAATATAAATAACAGTACGATTTCAAACTGACACTAATACAAAATAAAATGTTGGGCCAAACTTGACCGAACATGGAGCAGAAACATGTATAAAACTATGACGTACCCAAATTACAAATTTCAGTTTAATTAAGTACAGCTAACTAACACCAGATTCGAATGTTATCACAACAAACACCAAAAACATAATAATTGCTAATAATCTGCACACGAGTAGTTCGCATGTCAACACTCAATAATTGCCCCAGGGATGATGCAAATCATTTATATGAGGGCCTGACGTTCAACGACTTCGGTCAACGATCAACGTAGCTTCCAAGACCAACATTGATGTATGTTATGTGTCGCGATTGCTCCCTGGGACTATGTTAAGCTTATGGGTCAGCGCTTCGAGACCCGAATAATAATCTTATTTAAAGGCATTGACTGGGTTTACATTTAAAATTAAGATTTTGAGTGTAACCAACTTTCCGAGTGGTTCTTAAGAACAACGTTTTAATCGGCTTAAGAGATCCCCGGTGTTAAGGCTTTCTACATTTAATCATTTAATTGTCCAAACAGGTTAACTTAATCAATAGTGCGTCTGTCTACTGAGTCATGGGTGCCGAACTTGATTCCCGGAGTGGCAAAAAAAAAAAAAAGTGGCAAAAAAAAAAAAACGGTGAAATGGTTTCTTCCCCTTTAAATAGGCCTACCCCAAAAACGTACCTATGTTATCATTTATAATAACAACACTACTATTAATAAAAAATAATCGTAGCCTAAGAGATTGTCCTAGCCACCTAGACCGCTGATAATGGGGTAAAGAAGGGAGTGAAGAGTAAATGATATTTAACAAATATTCCCTTTTTTGTCGACAAAACAAAACATCTAGATTGTAAAATAACCTTTTGTGTTAAGATATCACTTTACTCTTAGATATAATTTTAATTATTGTTAGTATAAAAGATAAATATTAGCCCAGCAAATCACCATCTTAGATTATAGCAAGTGTATTGAACTCAGACGTAGGCATGGTTGCCGAATCATGTTTATATGTCCAACCACTTTGGATACTGGATTGCTTGCGACCCAGTGGGACAAGACAGAGTTAGCTCCTAGCCAGCGTGTTTAACTGGCGTGTGAGGTCAATACTGGGATTATAATTCTGGACGGTTTTATTAGGTGTGGTTGTTCTATCACATCTTCAAAGAGGGTATTCATCCTCTCTCCACGCGAACGCTAGCGCATTTTTCCTTTGTTAACCTGAGCAGTCTTAGCTGGTTTATGTTGTGAGTCGCCCTTGTACCAAACGTATCAATAACAAATTCCTGCGCGGAGTAAAATGTGATGTGAGTATAGTTCTCTTCAAGTAGGCGGCGCAGTCTCAGGCGTTGATGATCCTACTTGAGTGTAAATACAATAATTATTTGTTGTTATTGCTATGATAATTGCAGAAACGTCGAATAAAAACCATAACGGCCAAACCTTAGGGTATGTTTCCATTCGGGCTATTAGATACCAACACCTACTGATTAGAGACGGTAATCGAACTATGGCCGATGAGCCGAATGCCTCATTAGGTCCCTGACGTAATGAAAGGGAGGGCTGATTGATATCAGAAGGAGAATTCCGCATTCAAGTGCATGGAAGTGTTAATAAGCTGTAGACACGAACATCTCACGAGGTTAGAATTAATTCTGGATAATGGACTGCTATCAACCAACAGAAGCACGACTTTCAGCCGCAATTATTTAGGAAGACTGGAGTCGCTCTTATATTGGCCGTTTCACTCTTAAATTGCAGAGCAGGCTCTTATGAACACTTACCATATATTTATAACCTAATGGTTTCCCCGCTAGCATTGTTATTCTTATACCCAGCGAAGCTGCTTTTTTATAATTTTAAAATGAACATATTTTTTTCTATTAATAAGATGCTATATTATATAAAATTCACGGATGCATCTATTAAAATCAATATAAGCTAATTTTTTAAATTCAAATCTCTTAATTTTGACAAAATATTAAAATTGCCATTGTGCCCCAATTTCATGAGTGTCTAAATATATCACAACATATGTTTCGTTCAATTGTGTGGGAAAAACCCATAATTTTATAGTGGTTGTAGTAATATTAATAATAAGCAACGCGTGCAAAGTCTCAAATGGATATCTATCTTTCACACGAGTTAGAAAACATACTATCCCTCTTGAAATATTTAAAGAAAAACATGACAAAGTTGTCTTACTAGAAACGTTTTTTTATTTAGATTTTACACGGGTATATTCTGTGAACTAAATGAAAATGGTTCAAATTAATTTTTGAAATTTTTTCGGGCCAATGGCCCTTCCCATGTAGTGTACGTTGGGTGGCGTTTTGAAGTTACAGAATGTGAATCTCGATCTGCACACTGCCCGAAGTTCTATGCTATTAGACAGTTGTGACGTTGAAAACTGAAGAATTATGTCAGTGTATCCCATCCACATAAATATTGATAATATCACAGGTACTGTATGTTTAGTCATCGCAGGTGATTTTGCGCCATATCTATTTAAAGCGAGTTTGGTATAGTAATAATAATAAGAAGAAGAAGAATACACAATCATTGACATAAGCGTCAAATATCTTGCCATAAAATGTATACACTTTATATAAAATGATAAGTTTAAGATAAAAAAAAATTGTCAGTCCATTTTAAGCGGATAAAATCTGTCAACTTCGTGCTTTATAAGTCTTGTACTGCAAATTAAGAGTGGAACGGTCTATAGTTATAATCTGCAGGTGTTAGGCGAGCTGTTGGTGCGCCTGACATTCACCAGGGAGGCCAATCAGGGTTCAAGCCCGAACGGTTTGGTCACACCTTCTCTGATGCAGTTCCTTAACATTAATTTGTTTGTTCAGAAGACCCTTTGGTATAGTGTGATTACCAAGTATTTATACGCCAGGACAAAGAGTACCTTTGGTAGATGATTTGTTAACGACTAATCAAAGAGGGAAGAGACGAGGAGGATAGTACATAGGATAAAGATAGTATATAGGAAGTACACCCATAAAGTGTGAAGTATAATAATAATAATACATAATAATAATAATCGACTTTAATGGCGAAGTTAAGGCTACTGCCTTTTCTTACACTTAACCAATACAATTAAACTGAAGTTTAACAAAATAATATATATAAAAACACACAAAAAGTATTAAAAAAACTAGAGCTAAAATACACAATGATTACGTACCACGCTCGCGCGCGCGCACGCACACGCACACACACACACACACACACACACACACACAAAGGTGTGATTACGCCTCACCCCTTTCAATCTCACGAATGAGCTTCCACACGCAGCTTATCTGTGATTTTTCACTTGAAACCATTCAATTCTAATTTCTTTACATCGTTGGTTAGAGTATTCCATGAACGGGAAGCTGAAACACTGAAAATGAATAAAATTGAGTTTTCTTGTGATCGAGTGTTGATATTATTATTAGGGTTGATTGAGCGAATACGTGAAGAAAGGTATTGTGGGGAGTTGGAAGTCAATAGTTTCTTTATGATTGTAATCGAGTATGGGGTGGAGAACACAGTTATTTCAATTCACCAGGTATTCAAGCCCCATTCTCTCAATAAACCATGACCTTGTGCAATGTGAGATTACGCAGCCACAATGGCGGGTTACAAGTGTTGCATCAAAGTGGAGAAGGGCTGAGAACATATGAGGAAAGTACCATAGCTCAAAGAACGTGGCGTACGCGAGGGGCAAAGTTCGAAGCCAATTAAATCAGGAGGTCTCAAACACTGCCGTAACTAAAGGTACAATGATGATAGTAGTAATAATAATAAATTTCAGGACTAATTAACTAAACAAAGCGCGTGTCGGTTGCCCTGCCCATATATTAGATGACGTCACGGTTCAAGCAGCAGGCGGTCTCTGTATCATGATATGATATTATGACTATCAGCAGGGACACAGCCATTGTTTCTGTACCACTGAGCTATAAATCTCTATCTGATACAATCCAAGCAAGGTTACACCTGCACTGGAACATACCTCAGACTGACCAGAAGGCTTGGCCACGAGAGTAATAATATCCCACTGAGCTATGTCAAATATTGCACCATTATTGTGGAAACCACCAGCAAGAAATATAATTGGAATGTTTGTTGAGTGATTTTACCTTCCAGTATATTGTTACGGTTACCATTGTTTGGTATTTATCACTTAAACTGTACTAATAAAAAAAAGAAACCCTTGGAAAGCCGAGTTATTTATTTAGTAGGGAACTATACGCTATGATAACTTGTGAATGTGTGGAATGCCAGACCTCCACCGTAGTTCGGATCCCACGTTAAACTGTAGTTCCTCCATTTTACCTCACAATCACCCTACCATTACACATTAGCGTAAGTGCGTATAGCCCAAACGGTTAGTAAGACGCGGTGCTAATAATAATAATAATAATAATAATAATAAATACAAGTCATGAGTCTATTAACTAGTTCATGGATGCTCATTTCAATTTTTTAATTTAAATACTAAAGGGCATGATGGATAAAATGATTTAACTATATCATTGAATTTAAATGGCCCCGTCATTTGGCAAAAATCCAATAGTCTTAGTAGGCTATTACAACGAAATTTTTAAAAAATAACTAGGCATAGTCTTTAGTATGTAATTTATATGTGTTTATGTCAGTCTTATTTCTAAACTAACAATATTTTAATATGATTCTAGAAGATGACAGGTGACCTGGTGGTCTAGGGGTAAGGTGTCAGACTTCAGTTCTGGCGATCCGGGGTTCAATCCTAGGTCTCGACACAGATTTATCTTATTGCCAAACCTTCCCTTCACCTCTGACAAGACGTGTATTAATCACAACTTGTGAATGTGAGGGATGCCAGGTCTCCACCATGGTTCGGATCCCACGTTAAACTGTAGGTCCTCCATTTCATCTCACAATCACCCTACCATTATACATTAGCGTTAGTGCGTATAACCCGAACGGGTAGTAAGTAGCGATAATAATAATAATAATAATAATAATAATAATAGAGGATGACCAACTTCCCTTTATATTGTTATTTTGAATAAATGCACGCCACTTAGTACGCATACTCTATTTACTAAAAATAGAATTTAAATAAAAAATGTAATAATATGTTTGAAAATATTTACAATCTGCAGTCGCAGGAACAATGTAGTGTTTACTTTTTTTATATTGGCTTTAAAATATGGGTCTATTTATATTTCTAAATTAGTTAGTCCGGGAAAGAAATATAAATGGACCCATATTTTGAAGCCAATATAAAAAAGCAAACCCTACATTGTTCCTGGGACTGCAGATTGTAAATCTTTTTAAACATGCAATTAAAAAAATAGTTTCAAAAATCGTCACGTGAAACTATTTGAAATGAATACAAGCAAGCGCGCAGGATGAATAAAGCGCTGTTGAACAGAATATTTGGTCCCATTATATGAGCAAGATTCCACTGTGCATTATCATGATAATGGTTCTTAGAGGGACACAAGGGGATACATCATTTTTTGAAGGGTTCTTAATTCCCTTTGACGAGGGATGAAGGAGACGAACTCGGGTGGAACGTCTATAAAATAACAATGTCGGAGTTATAACAGGGACAAAGTTTTGATCACAATGTTGTTGGAACCTTGGACGTAAACCACTTTTGGAAGTTTGCATAGTCCTTCTAAGACAAGATAGCTTCCCATCCAGGGATTTGTGAACCATGCATAGCTGACAACACTCGAAAGAAAAGTTTAGGAAAGCAAAAATCACAAAAAATATTACAACTTAATAAAGCTGTGGCTGGAATGCATACGACCGTTAGAGTGCAAAAAANAGTGAAGGATGGCACTGAGCTAATAATATTTATTTTGGATAGTAGTACTAATTTATTGATAGTATGGTAAGTCCGTGACATGTTATATATTTATATCAGTATATGTTCTTCAGCTATGTTGCTGTTTACTCCAGTAGCTGCTGTCCTACGTTCACAGACACCGGACTCTTTTCTGTCTTACCTACATTAATTTGGATGGGAATTACTAAATCAATAGAACAGTATCCTTTCAGGTGCGTACTGGTTTGAGAATTTTTGCGCGCATGAACGGTTGACGCGTAAAAAATGAACTGATCAGATGAGTGCGGGATGAAAATATATTATGCGCATAGTGTCTCAACAAGCATGAACGCAATCCGCCGATTGTCGGTCTCGGCGAGAAGATCAAAGGATTATCCGCACATATAGTGCTCAGTGGACGAGAATAGTGAGGAGGATAGGTGTTTAGTAAACGTCCCAGTTTAAAAATGGAATGGAGTAATGAATTAGCTCTGAAATTAATCAACGAATAAGTTTCCCATTTTATGGAATTTCAAACATCCGTTTCATTTTTCAAGGAATAAAAAGGTGGATGCTTGGGATACATGATATTCCAAAATTAATGATTAACGTGGCTGATGTTAAACAAAAATTAGTAATTTAAATTAGGTTAAAAATGACACCTGGACGCGGGAATCGAATACGGGAATTTTGGCTTAACGCACCACTGAGCTATCTAAGATTCGTCTATTGCTCAGGGTTATTCTGCAGTCACATAGTTTAAGGTTGAGTCTGTGATGGACGTGTTGAATCGTCAGCAACATATGAGCGACCAATTGTATCGCAAGCTACCAGATACCAGTCATCTGCGACTCTGGAGGGCTGTTATGCTGTTAAATATAACTTATAATACAAGAATGTTATTTTAGAGCGAAATTTCAAAGAATATCAACATACAGGATGTAAGATATTGTAATAGTTTATTTGGCTCTCTATGCAGAGAAAAGCTAAAGGAAAGAAAAGCGCTGGAACAGGAAGAGGTAGGTAGATAATTATTTTCGTAAGAACCATATTCTTTAACCGTGAACGATCGACATTTCTCTACAAACACTGGAATGAAATTTGCACGCACATCTTTCGGGCAGAGAAACATGCTAAAATCAGTACGCACCTTAAGTACACCAAATTCCTTCTGGCGTCATAAATTTAAAGGTTTGCGTAATGAAATGAGTAAAAACAGTGTGTATTTTTATTATTCTTTTATAAAATTCCTTGTATTATTTAAATTAATTAAATTATATTCTATATATATTATCTACCATTGCACCTTTACGCACTAAGTATACAACGCGTGAGCGAGAATATGAGAGTAATTGTCAAACACAAATAATATATCTAATAGTAAATTAGTTAACATTAATACTGAGCATTGAAGTACACTATATTTATTTAGAACCACGATTGACATAAATTAACAAAAGTCTTTAAAATTAAATTTGTAATAAATGTGCCAAAAAGTGATGTGACAAGCGGCGGATGTGAAGTGCCGAAAAATTGGCAACTAAACACTCAGAGAGTCGACATACAAGTGAATAGTCCTTCGTTGGCGGATTATTTAGAAATTCTAAATTTCCTCAGTAAAACCACTCCATAGTTCAAATGATTGTAGCCATGGAACGATGCACTTCTGGCGATCATTCCCATGAGCACCGCGGGTTGTGAACAGATGTGGTAACAACAAAGGTTGTTAAAAACTTTTTATATTTATTGGAGGGGTTCCAGCCACTTTCACTGAGTTGCTTCTGGTCACTAGATGGCCAGGGATGTTACTCCACTCCAGGAAATCAATATTTATCATACATCCTAGATAATTCACAATGGTGAGTAAAATATGACTACTTCGGTGGCCACATGGTCTAAGCCAAGGCGCCGCAATAGACTAGGCTGCCGATGACGGAGAGATCAAGGATCAAACCTAGGTCGGGTGTACTAAGGTTGGTTTTTCAAAAATAGTTTGCTACTCTCCCTCCACGAAAATTCGGGTACACTTACTCGAAATATAACCTTCCTCACCCCTAAAACCATTAGCATAATTAGTACATACGCGTATATCCCGAACGGGTAGTAAGACGCGGTGCTAAAGGAAAAAAAAATCTTATTATAACGGCTGACATAGTACGGAGTGCCACGGAGACAAATAAAATGTGAAATATTAATATTGTTATTAAATTGATTGGCAAAGAATGTAGAATAATCAAATATATTGTAAAAGGGTTTATAATTTAGTATGTATTGCGGTAGATTCAGGATAGTTGGTAGCTATGACTATGTGAGGCGCCCCCAGACGTTCCGAAGGCCCGCTCGGATAAGTGAAATGCTTTTCGCCAGAGGTCCATGGGAGAATCTCACCTCGTCCACCGTGGACTAATGCGGTTATACATACAACTAAAAACCTTTGTTGGTTGAATTTTCTTTTTTTCTTTTACTAAATCGTTTTCTCTCAGGTGTATTTCTGCTCAATGCGAGAATACGTTCATTACGATAGGTAAAATTCACGGTGTGGCCTGTATAGTCAGTAGATGATTCGATTTGTTCTCGTGTTTCCCTTCCGACATGTATTCTAGACTTGAACTTGGGACTTGATTTGGGTGGATGAATTGTTTTAACAAATCTGTGGCGTATCACTTATTCATAGGCCAAGGCACTTGATATTGATGCGCTATTTTTCTGGGTTTTGAATACTATGTCTAATGCGACAGTTTTAAGATGAATAGTGATCATTCATCAATATAAGATTCCCTAACAATATTTTTTATATCTACTAAAAGTCAAAAGTTTACATCTTTAATTAAAGAAAAAAACTTTTTAGAGTATTTGAAAAAGCAGGGTATCCAACATTGACATAAGGTATAACAGCCAAAGTGACAGCTGAAGAACACACGACTTAGTTTATGAACACAATAAATATAATAGAGCTGAGCTCTCATATAAGGTTTCCTCTGATTCATGATCTCCGATATCGTAACCACGACCTTGAAATTGTCAGGAGCGTGAGGGGGAAAAAGGGAGAAAATGAAATCCTACTGGGAATCACCCTTCAATAAACGGAAAAAATAGGAAAAAACTATAAACAGTTCAATTTTCATAGACAACACCTTATCTAAAAGCTATAAGAATTACTACTGTAGATCGTAGGGGTTCCCAAACTGGGCGTCGTGCCTATAAGGAAAAACTAAAACTTTTAATGTATAGTCTCATTTTTAAATGTTAAGTTAAAAAGTGAAAGCGAAATCACAAAATACAAGATGAGATGTTTCGCCATTATGAACCAAATGTAGACTTCACATGAGATCATGTACAAGAAAAATATGTCTACTCTAATCCCTTCTTATTCAGTTCTGTAATTTTGTATTTTTATATTTAAAAGAATACTAACTAGTAATATAAATGACAATTTTTTTTAAATGTCACCAAATCAAACTTGGGCAATTTTACTAAAAATATTGGATAGAAGGACGTCGCACGGAAAATCTGACATGATAAGTTTAAGAACCCCTGGCCTATTCATTCATACGACAGGTCATGTGATCTAGGGCTGTCCCTTTTGATATATATTATCTATACCTATAAAATAGAAAATGCCTTCAATTTTGGTCACAAAGAAGTTTGTATTTTCTAAAAGGCCATTCCTATGATAATTGGACTAAAATATAAACACAAACATTATGTTGAAGGAATCAATAAGTTTCAAATAAAATGTGCAGTGTAAAAGTTGTACCAGTGGACACGAGAACCAGTGGCGCACTCAGAATTATTAAAATTTCACCTATTAACTCAAAACATATTAGATACTTTGTATTATTGATATACTGTCCATGTTTTAAGCTTTTATTAAAATTGATGGCGGTATTTTGGTGAGGGGCGAGGGTCGTGGCCCTGTTTACTCCACTGACCCGGACAGATCCGTCATTTTCGATTAGTTGTGCTGGCTGGTGACAAGCAGGTTGGAGTTTATATTCCAATCGGGTGTAGTTAGGGGTTTTTTCTTTAGCGGTTTTCCACTTCTCCTTCAAGCAAACACGAGTATATTTCCTCTAAATTCTACCTTTTTTCGTCCTTAATACCTTTCATGTGAGTATGTGGTCAGCTAGTACAAACGGCGAGAAAAGAAAAAGCAAACTAAAATTGCTCAACAATTTGAGATTTCAACGAATTCGAACAACAATCCCTTTGTTTACGCTTCAAAAGTTTATTTGTATCAAGAGCATGACAGATGGCGTATATAGTAATATAACAATTCATGTGTGCGTTGGTTCAATGAGCCACATGCCCAGCGTTTGCATGAATTAGTCTTTCTTTCTTTCTTTTAGCACTTCGTTTTTACCTCCTGTTCAGGTTATTCGCATATGTACTAATTACTTAAATTAGTTAGGTATGAAGAAGGTTGAATTTAGAGGAAGAGTACCCGAATTTGCGTAGACAGCGGAAAACCCTTTTGAAAAACCACTCTCAATACACCAGGGATTCGAACCCCAATATTCTTGTCATCGGCAGTCTAGTATATTGCGAGAGTGATGTCTTAGGGCTAAGACCATGCGGCCACCGAAGCAGGTGCATGGTTTAGTGTTAAGTGCTGCTGTCTTAGGCTAAGTTTGTGTTTATGTCACGAATGGCTTAAGTCTCATATAAACGGGCAATGTTTCTGTAGTTAATTCAGTAGGGAAACAAGTTATAAAATAATGATGGTAGCTAGCATAAAATAACCAGCGAGTTAGTTAGTACAAAATATTAGACGCGCATTTACAGGTCAATTGTTTTCACCTTGGTTTTGGGAATAGTTAATATTGCCAAAAAACATAAAATTCCTTTCAGAAAATGTTTTGTTTGTATAATGGATAATTTTATATTAAATAATGCATTTATTTAAAGCTATTTAACTCTAACTTTTTTTTAAAGTAATATATTTTGTTTTAATTTTGTTGAAAGACAGGAAGGAATATCATTGTTCAATTTGCTAGTGCAAGACAATTTCTATATTAGAAAGGACTCTGCTAAGAAAGGGCCTTTTAGAAAATAAATTTTTTGGTGGTCAATATTGATTGCATTTTACTATATCAAAGTTATGTTATTGATACTATCCATCAAAAGGTAGAACTGCAGATCAGATGATTTGGCAAATGACTATATAAAATCAATTTTAGTAACTTTAAAAACTGTCAAATACGGTTCTATCTACAAACCTCCTAATATTCTTTCTTTTATCTTTTATGCGCATGCGTCTGTACTTAAACATCGCTGAAAACAAGTATCTGCACTACTACCAGATTACACATAAGTTTATATGATAGTTAATTGGTTTACTGACGGGCACGATGATTGTTAGTCGTTACCACGGTAGTAGTTGAATAGAAATAAATTCAGTACGGACACATCGCCCGTGAGAGTGAGATATCAGAGCTACTGTGACAAGATGGAAGTCTACAGTGCATGCTCCCATCTTCCAGCCATTTCAAGAACCAGCCTCGCACCTGTAAACACCAATAATAATAATAATAATATCTGAGAGGACGGCAGTTGTAATGTGTGACCCTCCTGCGACCTTGAGTCGGCCTGCGTCTCAAATAGTTCCAGGAATGTCTGGAGGACGCCCGGTTTAGATGCTGGACATCCTCAGCTTAGCTCTGGCAGTTATTACTATTATTATGACTATTATTACTAGTAGTCGAAGTAGTAGTATCCTGCAACTGGCTGGGGGCACGAAATTTAAAAATCAAGCTTCTATGTCAAATTTGCTGGTGACGGCGTAGTCCTATTTGTGCGTAAGATCCCAACAGATAGTAAGTGAGACGCGGGAGAAAAAAAGTGATAATAGTGTATTTATTGTATACAAAGGCGCGTAACAAACGTATGTGTATCAGTAACTGGGATTGCAATTAGAACGCTACCCGAATCACCTGTATCTGTACTCACATGGTCCAGGACGTCAGTCTCACAATAAAGTGGAATGCCTGTGACGGAGAAGGACAAATTTCGGCCAATCAATGATTTTATAAATGTAATTAATCACTATAAAGTTTTACCATCTCATTTAGAAGCTAGTAGGGGGTGCATCTTGTTTAAACTACCCTCCTCATGTCTAGCTTTAAGATTAATCAGTTTATAGCCTTGCTGTTGAAGGCAATATCTTTAAAAAGCTCAAAAATCCCTTTCTACCATATCTGGATTTGAACCAAAACCACTAGGAAAAAGTTGAGAAAAAAGTACCAGCAATATTGACTATATCCGAGGTCATGCGACCGTCAGGATTACCTAAGTGATGGCGAGTTTAACTGGTGTGCTCGACTAATGACCCATAAGGTCAGGACTTCATTTTAATCTAGACCAGGTGATGCGCTTGGAGGGATTTTCAATTATAGCTTTCCCCCAACATCTCTTGACGCGAAATGCTGGTGCAGTACCTCAATAATACCGTAATCATAACTATATGATTTAAATGTGTATGAGTTTGTGTGTGTGTGTGTGTGTGCAGCTTGTTTTACTATTCGCCCGATATTTACACTGATATATAGTTAAAATAAGTGTACCCACATGTGCATGGAGGAAGAATGAAAACACAAAAACAATCTCAGTGCATCGAGCCGGCATTCGAGCACCGGCCTCCTCGACACCAGCCAACAGGTTTGAGTTTTGTTGAAGCAGGGTGTACAGTTCTTAATGTCAATCAGAGAAAAGGTCACAACGACATAATGGAACCTGGTGTTTGTCTCCCTTCAATCCCGTAGTTTGAAGGGAGGTTGTTTACCCCCTAGACCGCCAGGGCGACCCTCCCCCCCCCCTATCCCAACTGCTAACATTACAAGCTACTGCCAAAGAATGTAGGTAAAACCATCTCTTCGAATACTGTCAGCTGTAATATCCATTCTGGAATGGAGTCAATAGGAGGAACTAGGACGAGTTAGACTTTTACCTTGGGTTGGACATTCCATGTTTTTTGGCGAGCTGATATTATATTATTGTATACGGGATAGTTAGAGACTGCTAACTCTCGTGTAGTGTGAACCTGTTCTCTAATTAATTATTCAAGTCGCCAGTCAGTCAATATACCAACAATAACTCCCCGCAGACCCTCACTGTTTCAAACCAGTGTTTTAGTACTATAGAAGAAACTAAGAACAGAGCCTAACACCAATGTTAACAAACACATACCAAGTTTACTTTACTGCTCGTGTTCCACGATTTATACTATACCATACTCAAAACACAATAAAAACAAGTAGTCAGAGGTGTAAGTTATGACTTCTCGGAAAAGGCAATGTTAGTCTTTAAGTTTCTAATCTTGACGATACATCTTCAAACTGGAACCAAATAGTTTGTTTTTTCAATGTTCAATTCCTATTTTTTTTTAAATTACTAGCCGTTCGGGCTATACGCCTATGTACTAACTACTCTAATGTTATAAGGATGAGGAATATTAAATTTAAAGGAAGTGTACCCACATTTGCGAGAAGGGAAAGTGGAAACCATTTGGAGAAAACTACCTTCAGTACATCCGATCGGGATCGAACCTCGATCTCCCCGTCATCGGAATTCTAGTGTATTGCAAGTGTAGCCTTAGACCATGCGTCCACCAAAGCGGGCCTCTTGTTTTAATGAAACCTCTTAAAAAAGTCATAATATTTAGCTAAGGCTAAAACGAATATTGATTTGCAGTAAGATTACTTAAAATATCTTAAAGTGAGTGATAGTTGGTTCGATTGCCCAAGGAAGATATTAAATACATTCGATAGTTTAAAAAAAAGGATTAAGTTTAGTACTAAGCTTATTAGTGGTTTAATTTTTGAGTAAGGTAGTTAAAAGAAAGTGCACTCATATAAGCTTGGAGAGTGGATGATACATCGCATGTGTAAGTCCACCCTAATTGCACTCCACCGAGATTCAAACCTCGTTTCACTCATCAACAGTGACCCATTTTATTAAGATAATGACGCATTAGACCACGCAGTTGCAGCTACAGATACAGATTATAGCATTATTACGCATTCTAACTTTACCTAACCTTCTATTGGTAGACACATGAAAAGTTAGGTTTGGTTAGTTTGTCTAAACTAATATATAAAAAGTTATGTATTTCCGAAAATGTTTCATGTTTGGGGAAAAAGGATAATTTATTTTATATACGTGTATATTATTATTCAATATGTAGGCCCTTAATTTTTAAATAATTTTTAGTGTTTCGAATTTTTGCGCAACCATTTAGTAATTCCTCTACAAATTGCTTAAAATTTCAATTTTCTATCTCATCGTGAAATACTAAAAATCTTACACATATACATAAATACCTACACACACACACATATATATATAATGTATACATATGGTCCAGGTTATACACATATTTACTAATCAGGGAGAGATGAGGAAAATAGAATTTTGAGGAAAGACACCCACATTTATGTGGGGGGGAGTGGGAAACGGTTAGGGAAAATCCTTCCTTAGTACACCCTGCCGGGATTCAAATTCGACCTCCCATTACAGGCAACTACTGACGTTTTATTCTAAATCAACACCAATACGGGTATTACTATAAAAAGACTTCCAACAACAAAGAGGTAGGACCTAAATCCTCAATAGTTGACATTATTTCCGCTAGGAGCACGGAGCACGGTCAAGACAGGTCATCAGTAAAGCTTTAAAAAACAACAATAATGACGTCAGCATGGAGAACGTCACGTGGAAGTATTTTAACAAGGAAAGGAACTTAGTTCTGTAGTTTTATTGTTGTTGTTGTCTTGAATGCACCATTAATAATAATAAAGTGTTAGGGAGGAATTTATGTTAGGAATGCTACAATTAGGCCCCAATGCTGCGACATGTGTATCTTGATATTCTTACGAATGCACATTTGATCACCTTTTAAAAATAAAAATATTTTTTTTTTTGCTGTCAACATTAATAACATTTTTCTATATAATTCATGTTATTTTATAGGTGTTAATAATTTCTTTCAAAAGTTACAGCTGCAGGTCCCATAACTTGACGTATGGATACTTGAAAGTAAACCTGGTAAGTTTTTCTAGCTGTCAGATATACCCATATTTAGGGTATTGGAATAGCAGTCATAGCTCAATGCAGACAACAGCACTATCTAGATATTTCAGGACATTCTCAACATTTCATAAATAATTGTGTAGCTTACTACATAGTTTAAGATAGGTATTGATGCTGCGTATAATTTAGTTGACGCGTTTTATCAACATTATGTTGTCACAAGCGCGTAACATATAAGTATGGTTATTAGCGCCTGAAGCTGAAATTGTGGCGAGCTCTGAGTCACTCTTCAGCACATTTTTCCTAAAGTGCCGACTTACCTAATCAAGAATCTAATAACCAAGGCTATTATATTTGTTTAAATGAGGATTTATTCGCATCTAGATATATTCTGAAAATTGAAAAATGACACCTGGCTGGACACGAGGATCGATCTCGGGGCCTTTGGCATTGGCGTACTAAGCCAAAGGGTGTCCAGGTGTCATTTTTCAATTTTAAGAATATGTTACCTAACTAAGTTAAGGAGCAAGGTCTCCCATGGATCACCGTGGTGTATGTGTTCATCCTGTTACCCAGGTAATTCCTATTGCTGGGCGAGGGGAGGGGGGGGGGCGTTAGTTACAAGTCTTGTCCCGAGTGAAGTTAGTCTTTTATTCACGTAATAAAATAGATTCATGTGTTTAAAATGCACGATAATTCAGCTAATTTAACTAAAATTATTATTTAATGTTTCATATTATTTAGTTAAGACTGTAAGCTTTCACCTTAAACTGAGTGTACATCAACTTGTGGAGTTCATTCTCAAGTGTTTTATCACTGTCAGTTTGGAAAGAAGTAACTATTTCCCGTCTTGCAAAACACATACAGACACAGAACTAATTTGTTTTCTTTTGGATGTGAATAGTTACGTTGGGTACAGTATTTAAAACTTGTTTGGGCATTTTATTGTTTTTTTATTATTTAAATCGGTTACGGATGGTTCTGGTAATAATTAAACTAGCCTTCTACTAATTCGACTCGTTGACGGAGATTCACCTTTTCTGAAATCTCTAGCGGTCTAGAAATGTCGCCAGTTTTTGCTTCTCGTTCCAAATGTATCCTCTCAGTAAAACCATAGGCGTATATTACAAATCATCCGGGACTTACAATACAACCTATCTATAGAGTGGAAACGTTCGGTATCCATAGAGGTACTATATAACTAATTTAGAGGAAGTATTCTATAATTATGATTCTAAGTACAAACGAGTCCACTCATTTAAGATTAGGATCTTCAATTCCCCCCCCCCCCTCTAATCCCCTCGCCGCTTATTCAAAAATATTTGGACAAAGACCAGAATAAATTAAATGCATTGTATTAAACTAATAATAATATTTGGTCTACATTCTACCCAGGTATTTATAGCTGTGAAAGATGAAGCTATTTTGACAAACCAGAATTTTGTGACCTTGACTACTTAGACCGCAAAACCACCACTGTGGGTGTTTATGTCAAAAATAATTTAAGAAATATAGGAGGGATTGGTAAAGCTAGATTTACAATGAATCTATGGTGATAACAAGGTTATATGTATGAATGGTTATATAGTGTTCCAAGTGGTATCTCCCTTAAGTGTCTCTCTCTGTGGGAAGTTGAGCGAAGAGGCCACTCCTAGTCCACATCCTTGTTTACTTTATTGGAATCCCCACGGCCTACGGGTATGTTGTAAAAGTCAAGGTTAATGCGTCCTTAAGAAACATAATCCGTGGTTCAAGTTATTTCTCAACGATTTGCTGTGGAAGTAAATAGGCCTGCATTTAAAGGGGAGCCTATTTAAGTGATGTTAAAAGCTTGTAAAAAAAAACTAAGATAAAAAAATAGCCGTCTCATATCAACATAAAACAATTTTTAATTTTTAACTTACGGCCAGAAAAATAAATCAAGTATTTTCTTTCCTCCATATACACGCAGGTATCATCACATTCAATGACATTTTAGACAGAAAACTGACGGATGACAAGAAATAATACGCGGGTATTATGATGAGTTTCTGTCGGTGGGTAAGCAAGCCTTTTATGTTTAAATACCGGTATAACTAAAAATCATCTTTGATGAAACTATTTACTTTAATCAGTATATTCTACAACAGTGGCATTCAACCTGGGGTAAGTGTACCCCCGGGGGGAGGGGGGGGGGTACAGGTACGTGAAATTTAATATATATATATGCCTACATATATATTTCTCGTTTAAAACTTATTATTTTTAAATACTTTATTTTGGATGTAATTTATTTTAGATGTAAATTATAGAATATGTTACCATGCACCAAAAAATTTGAGGGTACAAAGTTGAAGAAAAATTATATCTGGGGGCACGCGAACAAAAGAGTTTAAATACCACTTATCCACAAGATCACAATGATATCTTAAATATAATTTAAAATACAAGCACCCAGTGGACACACAGTTTAAATGTCAAAATACATCTAGCCTGGTTTCGTGGTAGTTGGGAGGTCGGGGTTTGAATCCTGGCTGGAGTGTTGAGGGTTTTCCCCCCTCTAAATGGTTTCCCTAATCTTCCTCCACGCAAACGCGGGTACATTTAATATAGATTCTACCTTACTTAACCATCTTACATTGGCGTTTTTTAATATATACGTGTATAGCCCATACGGATAGTGAGACGCGGTGGGAAAAATTAATAAAATAAATGGTACGACATAATCGTACACATCTTCTCTTTTAAACAAAAGTTATCAAAATGTTTCGGATCTAGGACCAGGGAGAGAAAGACAACCAGACAAAGGAACAAACATAATATTGTAAAATTAACTTTGTTGGGTTCAGAGACACGTACAACGTTTTTATTCAACATAATATCGATGTTCGAAAATGTTTACGATTACACTACTGTCTGTGATAAAGTTTAAATATACAAAGACTAAGATAGATGATGTTAAAACCTGACCATAAAGGGTGGGTATGGAAACAGATTTTGTTCAGCTGATGTATGATAACAGTTCACTCAAACCCGTCTGCAAACACATATTCAAGACACGCCAGAAAAATAGTAGTGAGAAAAATGTACGTAAATCAAGTTGGCCCGCCACTTTCTCTAAATAAATTGAAATTCATAAAGTCCTTTGTGGACGTTTGTGCCATTAAATTACTCAAATTATAACGATGTTAATGTGGCAGGTCAACTTGTGCTCATATGCGCCCAAAGTTAAGCTTTTGTGCTATTAAATTATGTCTGTGGTAACGATTTTAATGTGGCGGGCCAGCTTGATGTGCAAGTTGGCCTGCCCCATTTTCGAAATCAAAATTTATTCATGCCATTCGTTAGTGCTTCGTTTGTGATCATATGTGCTCGAAATTCAACTTTTGTGCCACCAAATTGTGCTTGTTACAACAGTCTGCTGTCCACTGTTGCGAGGCGGATTGCTTGGTACCATACTGGGGGGAAGAAAACTTATACATCCGGATCCGTTGGAGCACAATAGTTGACTGTGTACATTTGAACTTTTTTGTAGAATGAGGCGGTTAACATGGAAAACATGTTTTACAATAATACTGACAACTGTAAAAAGCTTAATCAATATTTGATTTGGAATGGGGTTGCATAAAGACATGCAACCATTGAAACAAGGGGGCGTATGAAGGGCTTGTTGTCGGGAGTATTGGTTTTTTAAGGCTTCGTCAAGCATAAATTCAATAATTTTTATTACTAAGGATTTTAATTTATATTAATTTTGTATGTTTATCAAAATGGTTTTAGCTAATTATAATAATAAAGAGTAGACTTGTGAGATAAAACTTAATTTTGAATACCAAATTTGTAATGTTAATGCAAAAAAACATAAAACAAAAAATAGGTATGTATTATAATGCATGGCTATCATACTAAACTTATTAATAGTATTGGTGTAAAATTCTAGTTTAAAACCCACTTGCTTTTCTGTGCATTATAGCTAGGTTGAAATAGTTATTGGCTAGGTCATGTAGGAGATAAAGCAAGGGGTAAGAGTATTTTTTTACAATATTAGGGTATTGGATTTAATATTTTGGATTATTTTCTATGCAGGCTAGGGGATGTATTTCCCTCCTCCCCCACTGGATCTGCTACTGCCTTGAAATTAGTTATTCAAAGAAATAAGAAATCGTATATTTAAAGGTACGTCCAGACTGGGCAATAAACTACTAAAAAATAAAATACTAAGACACCAGGATAGCTAAGTGATGGAGTATTGGCGCGCAAATAGACCAGGATAGCTCAGTGATGGAGCATTGGCGCGAAAATACACCAGGATAGCTCAGTGATGGAGCATTGGCGCGCAAATACTCCAGGATAGCTCAGTGATGGAGCATTGGCGCGCAAATACACCAGGATATCTCAGTGATGGAGCAGTGGCGCGAAAATACACCAGGATAGCTCAGTGATGGAGCATTGGCACGCAAATATAACCAGGAGAGCTCAGTGATGGAGCATTGGCGCGCAAATACACCAGGATAGCTCAGTGGTGGAGCAATGGCGCGCAAATAGACCAGGATAGCTCAGTGATGGAGCATTGGCGCGCAAATAGACCAGGATAGCTCAGTGATGGGGCATTGGCGCGCAAATAGACCAGTATAGCTCAGTGATGGAGCATTGGCGCGCAAATACACCAGGATAGCTCAGTGATGGAGCATTGGCGCGCAAATACACCAGGATAGCTCAGTGATGGAGCATTGGCACGCAAATAGACCAGGATAGCTCAGTGATGGAGCATTGGCGCGCAAATAGACTAGTAAAGCTTAGTGATGGAGCATTGGCGTGCAAATAGACCAGGATAGCTCAGTGATGGAGCATTGGCGCGAAAAGACACCAGGATAACTTAGTGATGGAGCATTGGAGCGCAAATAGACCAGGATAGCTCAGTGATGGAGCATTGGCGCGCAAATAGACCAGGATAGCTCAGTGATGGAGCATTGGCGCACAAATAGACCAGTATAGCTCAGTGATGGAGCATTGGCGCGCAAATACACCAGGATAGCTCAGTGATGGAGCATTGGCGCGCAAATACACCAGGATATCTCAGTGATGGAGCATTGGCGCGCAAATACACCAGGATATCTCACTGATGGAGCATTGGCGCGAAAAGACACCAGGATAGCTCAGTGATGGAGCATTGGCGCGCAAAGACACCAGGATAGCTCAGTGATGTAGCAATGGCGCGCAAATACACCAGGATATCTCAGTGATGGAGCATTGGCGTGCAATTACCAAGGTTTAAGTTATAACTTAATATTTTATGGTGTACGCGTTGGTCTAGACCCCTACTTAAAACTACACAGATAAAAATTGTAACTGGACAAAAGTAGTAAGTTTTAAGTGATTGTACTAGATTGGAGAGGATAGTAAACGGCAGCAAGCCCCAATTTCAGCAATATGTAAGGTGCGCTAACCATTTACAAAATGCCCGCAAGATGATACAAGATATTAAACTAAGTTTTACGTTGTGGCATCAGATTTTTTTGACCTGATATGTAAAATCTGATTTTCATAGGAAGGGACTTTTTAAATACAAAACATATATATTTGTTGCCAAAATTGATATATTTTTTCTCTTTTGTTTGCGTTGTTTTAAAGGTACAGTAAAGTTTCTGAAACTCGACACTCAATAACTCAACAATCCGTATAACTCGACACGCGTACGTGCACACAGTTGTTGGCGCCAGTCACCACAATTCAAGGTCATTCAACTGTATAACCTCTCAGTTTGTTTGTGTAACTCGAGTGGAACAGTCGTGCTGTGGTAATTTTACAAGTGCTGTGTTTATTAGTTTTACAATTCAGTAATGTGTTATTCGAATCAATAAGATATTATATTATATGCACAGTAATGCATTTCTGTACATTACACACTATTATATTAACACGTAATATAGTGCACGGTACATATATTACTGTCAATGTACAGTACAATACTTTAGTACAGTACAACTGTACCTACAGTAGTCCCTTGGCTTCTTTGGTGCTGACTGACAGCTCACAGCTGACAGCTAAAAGCTTTGAAAAGTTACCAGACCAAATTACGTATCCCTACGCCAAACCATATGAACTGCAAAAACATGTGTTTAGCAGCTGTCACTTCTTACAGTCAAAATTTAGGTAGATACCTAAATGTTGACTGTCAGAAGTCAGCTGTGAGCTATCAGTCAGCACCAAAGAAGACACGGGGCTACTGTATATTAATCGATACTGTACTGTGATTCATCCTTGTTTAGTAAACATGACAAGTAAACACGCATATTATGCAAGTTAATTCGTAAAACTAGACATTTCAATAACTCTACACCATCTCAGTCCACATTAGGTCGAGTTCAGACAAGAATCTTCCTTTAGCCTGGAAATTTAACTTTTGATTTGGAGATTGAGATTATTTTTATCGAACAGTATAGTTCATTTTATGGAATGCAACCAAACGTATATGCGACGAGGCAAGTTTGTCTACGTAGCGCGGCAATACCTGTCATTCAGTATAGCCCGCTTGTTGTTTACTCAACCAGCCATGCACATTATTAGGGAGGGTTATCTACGTAGCGCAGCACTACCTGTAATTCAATAGAGCCCACTTGTTTATGCAACCAGCCATGCAAGTTACTAGGGAGGGTTATCTACGTAGCGCAGCACTACCTGTAATTCAATAGAGCCCACTTGTTTATGCAACCAGCCATGCAAGTGACGAGGAAGGGTTATTTACGTAGCGCGGCACTACTTGTGATTCAGTAGAGCTCGCCTGTTGTTTATGCAACCAGCCATGCAAGTTACTAGGGAGGGTTATCTACGTAGAGCGGCACTAGCTGTCATTCAGTAGAGCTCGCCTGTTGTTTATGCAACCAGCCATGCGAGTTACGAGGGAGGGCTATCTACGAAGCGTGGCACTAGCTGTCAATTCAGTAGAACTCGCCTGTTGTTTATGCAACCAGCCATGCGAGTTACGAGGGAGGGCTATCTACGAAGCGTGGCACTAGCTGTCATTCAGTAGAGCTCGCCTGTTGTTTATGCAACCAGCCATGCAAGTTACTAGGGAGGGTTATCTAAGTAGAGCGGCACTAGCTGTAATTCAATAGAGCCCACTTGTTTATGCGACCAGCCGTGCAAGTGGCATGGGAGGGTTATTTACGTAGCGCGGCACTACCTGTGATTCAGTAGAGCTCGCCTGTTGTTTATGCAACCAGCCATGCGAGTTACGAGGGAGGGCTATCTACGAAGCGTGGCACTAGCTGTCAATTCAGTATAGCCCGCCCGCCTACGTACAGTAGCTCCATGGCTTCTTTGGTGCTGACTGACAGCTCGCAGCTGACTTCTGAAAGTCAACATTTAGGTATATACCTAAATTTTGACTGTCAAAAGTCACAGCTGCTAAACATATGTTTATGCAGATCATATGGTTCGACGTAGGGATAAATAGTTTGGTCTGGTAGCTTTCCAAAGCCGTCAGCTGTCAGTCAGCACCAAAGAAGCCATGGGGCTACTGTACTTGTGATTCAATAGAGCCCACTGGTTGTTTATGCAACCTTCCGTGCAAGTGAGGAGGGAGGGTTATCTATACTTCATTCACGGTAGGAGTTTACCTCTGAAAGGTCTTTTTTCCTACCAATATCCTACTATATAATATATTTCTGGTAGAGGAAAAAGGCCTTTAAGAGGTAAACTCCTACCGTGAACGAACTTTACGTAGCGTGGCACTAGCTTTCATTCAGTAGAGCTCGCCTGTTGTGTATGCAACCATCCATGCAAGCGACGATGGAGGGTTATCTATGTAGCGTGGCACAAAACGGCAATACGTTAGAGCCCACTTGTTTATGCAACCAGCCATGCAAGTGACGAGGGAGGGTTATCTACGTAGCGCGGCACTTCTGTCATTCAGTAGAGCCTACTTGTTTATGCAACCAGCCGTGCAAGTAACAAGGGAGGGTTATCTACTAAGCGCGGCACCAGAATGGGTTTATATAATTTATATTGTGTGCTCAGAATACGCCTTGACTAACCAGCTCATCTGAATGATTGTGAGCTACTCAAATCAGTTCTTGCCGACATCCCCCCATTAAAACAAGCAAGGCTCAGTGTAAACTGCGTCTAGTCCCTGACACACACGATCACGCAGATACTAAATCCCCTATATGAAAATGGGATATGACCGGACGAAGGTATTCAGAGGTGTCACCACCCCACCGAGACAAAGGGAACCAGAGAGACTCACTCGTGAATGGAGGGTAAAGGAGAGAGCTCGAGGAAACCTTAAAAACGGCCAATTAGAAGTGGATTACGAGGAACAAGAAAGTGTGATGGTAGTAGTAGTATTTAGCACCGCGTCTTACTACCCGTTCGGGTTATACGCTTTAAGTACTAATTACGCTAATGGATTAGGAATTGGGAAGGTTGAATTATAGGAAGTGAACCCACATTTGCGTGGGGAGAGAGGGAGGGAGAGAGAGAGAGAGAGAGAGAGAGAGAGAGAGAGAGAGAGAGAGAGAGAGAGAGAGAGAGAGAGAGAGAGAGAGAGAGAGAGAGAGAGAGAGAGAGAGAGAGAGAGAGAGAGAGAGAGAGAGAGAGAGAGAGAGAGAGAGAGAGAGAGAGAGAGAGAGAGAGAGAGAGAGAGAGAGAGAGAGAGAGAGAGAGAGAGAGAGAGAGAGAGAGAGAGAGAGAGAGAGAGAGAGAGAGAGAGAGAGAGAGAGAGAGAGAGAGAGAGAGAGAGAGAGAGAGAGAGAGAGAGAGAGAGAGAGAGAGAGAGAGAGAGAGAGAGAGAGAGAGAGAGAGAGAGAGAGAGAGAGAGAGAGAGAGAGAGAGAGAGAGAGAGAGAGAGAGAGAGTGGAAAACCATTTAGGAAAAACCACCCCCAGTTCACCCGACCGAGATTCGAACCTTGATCTTCCCGTCCTCAGCAGTTGAGCTCAACACGACCAGCGCGTTAGCCAACTACGCCACCGAGGCGGGTAAGAAAGTGTGATGAAAACAGGTCTTGGTCACACGAACAAAGGATAAATAGGAGCATTTGTTTACTAAAACATAGAATTTCAATGCTAGCAGAAATCAGCATGAATGTTCGCGTGCTAAGTATAAACGCCTCACAGCAATAAGCATGAATGTCCGAGTGATAAATATCAATGCCTCGCAATAATAAGCATGAATGTCCGAGTGCTAAGTATAAATTCCTCGCAGTAATAAGCATGAATGTCCGAGTGCTAAGTATCAATGCCTCGCAGTAATAAGCATGAATGTCCGCGTGCTAAGTATAAATGCCTCGCAGTAATAAGCATGAATGTCCGCGTGCTAAGTATAAATGCCTCGCAGTAATAAGCATGAATGTCCGCGTGCTAAGTCTAAATGCCTCGCAGCAATAAGCATGAATGTCCGCGTGCTAAGTATAAATGCCTCGCAGTAATAAGCATGAATGTCCACGTGCTAAGTATAAACGCCTCGCTGTAATAAGCATGAATGTCCGCGTGCTAATTATAAACGCCTCGCAGCAATAAGCATGAATGTCCGAGTGCTAAGTATCAATGTCTCGCAGTAATAAGCATGAATGTCCGAGTGCTAAGTATCAATGTCTCACAGCAATCAGAATGAATGTCGACGTGCTATATACCAATGACTTGCGTCTGAGCTGCAATAATATTTCCTCCACAGTAAAGTTGTATTTTTCCTACATAATATAACTGTATCTCTGCTGTTCAAGATAGCGGAAGCCAGAGATTTAATCCTCTCTTTTTGTATAACTCAATCCGCGAGCAAATAGTCTCGACCGTTCTGCTCTTCGACTCTCTGACAGTTGAACTAATTGAATTTAAGTCGAGCAACCAGCAGGGGAGAGGAGAGCTGTTTGCACGACCGACGTTATATTCGTAAATTAAACAATTACGCATGAACATGTGAATCTAAGCGAGTAGCCTTGGATTAGCACATCAATGTTCTATAACCGAGATATCTAGGATTCGCCCAGTGCTCAGAGTCATTCTTCACTCACATTAACTCATATCTCAGTGGCAAAACATTGGTACACTAAGTCAAGGGTCCTGGGTTCAAGGTCCATGTTCAGGTGTAATTATTCAATTTTCGAATATTATACTTGATACGGTTATATTCGTGACCTAGAAATACTTTCGATCTTCTAAGCTTCGATGGATCTGTACGTTTAATTATTGTAGCCTTCGATTACCATAAAAGGTACCAAGCTTACCTTACATAGTTTTAATATGGCTTGGTTTATAATATAGGACCATAGTGCAATATGTTAAGTGAAACTACTACCTTTCAGAGTAAAGAGAGTGTATAAGCGTGTTTTTTTTTCAGCGGACTTTGTCCTGGAAAACTGTATCCTTGACACAGGCTGTATCGACACACACGCATAGCACAAGTCCTTCAAGATTCACTCTCCTCATCCAGTTATTTTAAGTTTCACAGTTTATATTGCAGTTATTAAAGATACATACTGGTATTATTCATACTCTTCATCCTAATTCCATAGGCTAGACAATGATAATAATTTATGCCAGCAATGATTTCACAGCAATAAAGAACCCATTTGCGGGCAAGATTGTTTAGACTTTCGCACGTAGCCCAACCACCTCTTAGATACTTCTAATAGAATCCTGGCGAGTGCAATGTTTATTTGTTAGGAGTCGGTGCAAACTCCCAGGTGCTTAGAGCCCTGTAATTTAAGTGAAGGGAGTAATAGGTGTCAAGAGAAGGTGTGGGCAGTGATGAAGGTAATCATATCAAGCCGAGGATGACACGGATGTGAGCATGGTGTGGCCACACCAGGCTTATTCGTACGTGGGAGATATTCTCACACGCGTCACACCCACTAGTATGTGTGTCTCCTTGTGGGAGAAACCAACCACTGAACCAGGAGACCCCAGTTCCACCCCAGTTTACACACATCCATATGTGTCCGCTTATGTGAAAGACCAACCGCTCAGCCAGGAGACCCCGGTTCCACCCCAGCTTATACACGTCCATATGTGTCCGCTTATGTGAAAGACCAACCGCTCAGCCAGGAGTTCCCGGTTCCACCCCAGTTTACACACGTCCATATGTGTCCACTTATGTGAAAGACCAACCACTGAGCCAGGAGACCCCGGTTCCACCCCAGTTTACACACGTCCATATGTGTCCGCTTATGTGAGAGACCAACCGCTCAGCCAGGAGACCTCGGTTCCACCCCAGCTTACACACGTCCATATGTGTCCGCTTATGTGAAAGACCAACCACTGAGCCATGAGACCCCGGTTCCACCCCAGTTTACACACGTCCATACTATCTGCAAATTTACAATAATGGAGCAGAGAGATGGGGGTTAGAATGACTGGAGAGTAGGAAGGTAGTGTTTACACACAGTAACACAAAAAAACATCCGCGATTTCAACTCCCAACAATCATAACGAGACTGACACCTTTGTCTACGTGACCAAAAAAGTGGGTTATTTATTTAGCCTACTACCCGGGTAGTACATTCCTGGTGATAGGATCAAGGTGTTCTTGTAAAAAGTTAATTTGGTTTGTAAGTCGTATGTTGATTGGTGTATAGCCATGTATTCATAAAATAAGTTAACTCCCTAAAATAATTATAATAGCCCTAAATCGAAACAAGAATGTGTGTTATATATATATGTGTGTGTGTATTAGGTTATGAAGTTAAATAAATATATGTCTTGCAAATTTTTGGCAAGAACATAAAACGTATGTTGTTCAAACGACCACATTTAAATTCGCCAAATAACAATTGGTAAATAACACCACAATGATTGTACGTTCAAGATAAACAAGATGGTGTACTCACGTTGGTAAGATTCTGTAAGCACTAGAATATTCAGCTGCGAACTTACCTGAAAAGAAAAAAATGACATAAATTAACTTAAGACCCAAAGAAACAAACTTTGGCAAACTTAATCACAAAGTATTATGTTGAAAATGTGATTGGTTTTAGGCGAAATCATCATTGTTTTGATGATACGATGTAAAAATGCAACTGACAAAAAAATTTACAAAAAAAATTGTCAACCACATACATCTTCAGTAGGTTCCTCCACATTAAGTACGATCCAACCTGTCTCGGAAAACCCAGAGTAGACGAGATTGACACCTTTGCCCGCGTGCGGATTGACATGGGGTGGCCATTGCTGACAAAAGCCACTCTATTAATCTTACAGCTGTCAAAGTTACAACCATCTGTCAAAAGTGACATCTGTAGAACACATGAAAGTAGATATAGCAGCTTGTTGAGCTGTCAGAGTCGGTTGTTCCGAGTAATGGGCGGGGAAGAGATTGGGTATGTTCAGAAAGTTCGAGATGGCGGTGAAACTCTTTATAGTGTAAACAAGAGAAAGCTAAGAGTAATATTGGTTGTGTCACGACAGTACGCATGCGCGTTGTAAAGCATGTGTGAACGTTAATGAGAGTCTTCAGTTTACACCGTAATGGTTGTATAGGTTACACTAGGCGGGTCAAACTCGTTTAGTCACGAACGCAGCATTGAACATTGAAAATACTAGGTAGGCCATGTCTAAAAAATATATAATATCTCACCTTTTTAAACAAAAATAGTTTCAAATTAGTAACTTTTTAAATTACAAAAAAGAAAGCAAAAATATTAAGCAATATGACTCATTCGTCTTTTTTTTCAGAACTATTTGTAGCTAAGATTTTTTTATTATTGAGTATATGGAAAGTTTTTGAATTTGATGCAAGAGACCCGCAATGGAGAAGAAAAGTCACCTTGGAGTGTAAGGAAGTGTTGTAAAGGGCGTACTTTATACCTATTGTCACATATGCAGCAGAAACATGGACAGTGAATGTTAGGCTAAGGCCACAAGAACAATTTTTCCTGCTCGGACCTGAGCTTCAAAAGTCGAACTAGTCGTCTACATTTCAATCGGGAAAACATCGTTCTTATAAATTATACCAGGAAAAATGATTTGCCACTCCAAGCTACAGGGTATGTGTGGATTTTCCAAATGGGGAGCGTTTGCTCCCATTTGCTCCTTCTCGAGAGAAAATTTCATGAATTTAATCTTGCAGGAGGAAGTTTTAGAGCATCTGAACTTAATTCTGAGCTAATTATGAAAATCGAGAGCCAATTTTCGCAAAAATATTAACTAAAATAAAAATAGCCGTGGCTGAATCCATTGAAAGTAACGTTATATTTTTCACAAGTTTATTGAACAGAACCAAATGAAAAGAATGCTTTTTAAGAGGGAATTAGGATGGATCTAAATTTTATCATTTTTACTTATGTTAAGTTGAATATTGATGATTCAAAGTTGTTGATAGCAAATTGCAGCCAAATTCCAAACATTCAATTTTTTTCCATAAAAAATAACAAAAAAAGAGTTAATATTGCATAGTGGTAACACCATAGATTGTAGTCCGTCGACAGGAACGTTTCAACAAGTATAATAATTGCTTCACTATTAATAAAATCGATGACATTGTCATCCATTTGAATATCGAATATTACAACTAACAATAAAATATAACACTTATCACAGCACAGGTAATTGTGGCTTTGGGTTACACTTGAATGACAAATGGAGGAAAGTGGAGGCACAACCCCGGTGGAAGAACGTCCCTCGGTTTTTGTCGTACGTGTGGCAGGTGAGAGACGGGGTATGTCGCCTGGAAAATGGACCCCGGCGCATTCCAACGCGACATGACCTTGAAGCCGAATATGACGTACCTATGTCGTGCGATATTTATCGCTTGTCTAACATACCACCATTTAAACACTTGGTTTCCATTTTTCGCGCGACAAAAACAGCTTGAACGCACCGGGAATAATCGTTCGTGTGGCCTTAGAGAGACTAGGAAAATGGAGGCCATGGGAATGAAGTTTGTGAGGAGCATGTTAGATGTCACGAGAATGAACATAATTAAGAATGAAGTTATCCTGGAAAGAGTTGAAGTATAGAGAGCACATTAGATAGTGGAGGAAGAAAGACTGAGATGGTGTGGGCATGTAATGGGGATGTAAAAAGAGAGGATGCCAAAGAAAATGTTGGAAATGAAGTGTGTCGGGAAAAAGACCGCAGGGAAGGCCAAGAAAGAGATGGGAGGAGCAAATAACAGTGTGTTCAAGTGAGAGGAGAATAATGGAATAAATTAAAGGAGGAAGAGTGGTGGAAGGATAGAGGTTAAGATGGAACCTTTACTAAACTGACCCAGCCACAGGCTGGAAGCAGTTGATGATGATGATGATGATGAAATTAAATGTGACATTCCCAAATTGTGTCTTTATACAAATTTGATAAAAAGAAAAATCGGACCACATTGTATGTTGATTCATCATAAGGTCCACGGGCCGCACAAACTTATGGGTCAGTCCAAATGCGAGCTTGACATGGCTGAAAATATAAAAAGAGCATGTGGGAAGGACAGTCTTATTTAGTTATTAAAGTTACTAAAACTCCTTTCACATATTCAGAAGTCAATTCAATTGATCTGCAACTGTCAATTTTGAGAGATAAGCATAAGTGAAAAAATTATAATAATAATTTTAATTTTCAATTTCCTCAATTTCCTTTATTATAGTGCTGGCCAACAGTCGTAAGACCTATAACAGGCCCGCATTGAAAAGTACACAAATACATATATTTACACGAGAAAATAAGATAAACAAAAATGGCTAAATAATGTTGTATAATAATGAATAGTTACAAAAAAGGTAATTAATAAGAATAAAAATAGCAATAACAACAAATAACTAAAGAGTGGTTAAAAGCAGTAACAATATGCAAAAAGTAAATCAGAATATTATAAATTTAAATATTATAGGCAGAATCTCTACATGATAGATTATTGATATGGGATTTCCTTAAATAGCTTTCTGAGTTTAGCTTTTCTTTGATGATAGAAGACGAATTCGACAAATCTAGAATTGGCGCTATGGATACAACGACCTATAGGGCTTACCTTATAAGAGCTATTGAGACAAAATAATTTTGGATTACGAGATGCCCGAGAATGGATATGAACGCTTAAGTGATCAAGGGCAAATTTGCAATAAATTTTGCTATTGAATATATTAAAAACAAAAAGGTCATCAAAATAAAGTCTACGCGAGAAGAGAGTTTGGAGCCCTAAGAGGTTTCGAATTCTGTCATAATCATAATAAATCCTGTTATTAAATTATTTATCATAGCACGCGCCGACAAATTTTCTTTGAACGTTTTCCAACCTAAGAGAGTCAGTTAAGGTAATGGAATTCCAAGCAACTGTAGCATATTCCAACTTAGATATAGCCAGGACGTAGTACAGACATAAAAAACAGTCAACTAACTTAAATGATGACGTAATAAATTTAATAAGTTCAAGAAATTTCAATGACAGGGAAACTACATGGTCAACATGATAGTGGAAAAAAAGTTAGTTATCCAGGAGAACACCAAGATCATTAATATAAAGGATGTGAACTACTTTTTCATTGTCCAATTTATAAGTAAAAAAGAAAGGATTAGTTTTCCTAGTAAAAGGGAAAGATCTGGTCTTATATTTATTAAGAGACATTCCATTTTCAAAAGATCATTGTAGAATACCATTTACATCATTTTGTAACGCTATACAATCTACAATAGATTTGATAATTTTAAATAACTTTACATCATCAGCAAAGAGTAAATAACTAGACGAGTTCAAATATTTACCAATGTCTTCAATAAACACATTAAAAAGAAGAGGACCTAAATTAAAACCCTGTGGTATGCCACAAGGGGCTAAATATGTATTTGAGGTGTGTGAATCAATTTTAATAGTGAATGATATTTCATGCAAATAACTGTTGAACCAATATGAATGAGAAAGGCCGAAATGACCAAGCTTAGAGAGAATAATACTATGCTGACATTAGTAAAATGCCTTACTTTGGTCAAAATAAATAGCTTCAACCTGACCTAGGGCAGAAACTTGAGGAGAAGAAATTCTACTAAATTAGTGGCAGTAGGTTTATTTTTTATAAAGCCATGTTGATTATCTGAAAGTTTATTTTTAAGATGGTGGAAAGTATGCTCATGTATGATTTTCTCGACTACTTTGAAGAACGTGTTTAACAGGGAAATTGGACTATAATTACAAGTATTTGTTTTAGCCCCTTTTTTTTATAAATAGGTATTACTACAGATTGTTTCCACGTAAGAGGAAAAGTTTCATTTGACAGGCTAATGTTAAAGATATAGGCTAAATAAGGCCTAAAAATGCTGGCACAACCTTTAACAATAAAACTTGGAATTCCATCTGTCCCGGCACATCTGGAAGAACTCAATTTTTTTATTGCACTAGCAACATCCAAGGGTGTAATGTAGCATGGATAAAAGGGCGCGCTAGTTTCAATAACGGGATAGGGTAAGACAGGAAGGGCTGAACTATAAACGGAATGAAAGTAGCTCCCAAACTCATTAGCAATTAATACAGGATCCGCTATAATCCTGCAATTAATTTCTAGGTTAGACGGGCAAACTTTATTCACACGATTGTTTTTAACAAATTTCCAAAATTCCTTGGGTTTGCATTTAATACTATTTTCTATTGAGTTCATCCAATTGGCTCTGTCTATAATCAAAGTAGTTTTAACTAATTTATGAAAGTGAGAAAAATGTAAATAGAATACACCATTATTTGTTGGTTTGAACTTTTTGAAAAAAAAAAAATATTTTTTTTTTCCCTAATATAATATTTAAGAGTAGAAGAAAACCAATTCAGATATTTTGATGAATTAAGAATGGTATTTGAGGAATATGGGTTTTGATTTTCTTTTGGACTAAATTGGTAAAATTATCTACAGCCAAATTAACATCCATAGTAAAATAAACACAAGACCAATCAGCAGTGGCCAGGTCATTGTAAAGATTAAGGTAATCACCATGTGCATAGTCAATATATTTGGTAAGGGTGTCATTAATTTTAGTAACAAGAGGTACATCAAGTGAAATCAATAAAGGCGGATGAGCTAAATCAATATTCACTAGTGATTGTGAGCTATGATTTACTAAGGAGTGGTGAAAATGAGCAAAAATAAGATCAAGGAAGTTAGTGTCATTATCAGCTTCATTAAGTTGTTCTAATCCTAATATGTTGGTTGAAGCAAGAAGTTTAGCTTTTAATTTAATGTAGAAATGCGAAATTCTTTGAGCATGATGATATTTCCAATCAATTTTGGGGCGGTTAAAGTCACCTAATATTATTATTCGATAGGAATAGTTAGCCAAAGCACCTTCAAGACATTTAAAGTAATTCTTAAATGCTGACTGTTATTTGGGGAGCAAGATATGTTCCCAATTAACAGTTTTTGGCGATCAAATGTTGGGATTTCAATCCAGACACATTCCATATTATTCTCTAGGTCAGTTCTCCTGGCCATACCAGAAATATAATCAATGACAGAAATGAGAACACCACCACCCCTTGAGATAGTAGCTTAATCATATAATCTATCAGCTCTATAAACATAATAGTTAGGGAGAAAGTAATTTTCATTAACAAACTCACTAGAGAGCCAAGTTTCAACTAAAAAAAATAATAGAAAATTCATTCAAACAAACATTTGTAGATAATTCCCCTAATTTGGTTCGTAGACCCCGAACATTTTGATAATATAATAGAATATCAATATAATAATAATAATTATTATTATTATTATGGTAATAATAATATGCACGTAGTAAAATATTACCACCATGACAGCAAACAAAAATTGAATTTTCTAAACTGTCCTTTCTGGTAGTTCTTGATATAATCTCTGGGGTAATTTCAGCCCATAAAATGTTATTGGTTAATATAGGGCTAAATCCCGCTTCGGTGGACGCATGATCTAAGGCGCTAATTTCACAATAAGCTGGACTGCCGAACAAGGGGAGATCGGGTGTTTTGAGGGTGGTTTTCCCTTAAAGGTTTTCCACTCTTCCTCCACGCAAATGCTGGTATATTCCTCTAAATTCAAGAGTCCTAATCCCTAACACACTAGTGTAAATGTTAGTACATAGACGTATAACCCGAATGGGTAGTAAGATGCGGTGCTTTTTATATATATAGTCGGGTCGTCAATAAAATAGCAATGGTCCAAGCAACACATGTATTGGCGTATGAATACAGTGAATTAGAGCTAGAAGATTTTTTATTTGTCTTCTTATGGTGAGCCGAGTATAACAGTAAACAGATTCAATCATTGTGGACTATACAAAAAACATTTTAGAGTGCCTCTGTTTTATAGAGGAGAGAGCAGTCTAATAAATGAGTCGCTTTCACCTGGAATAAAACCGGGATCCCTTAAATAAATATCCTTTTCCCACTACTCCGTGAGGAGTGGAAAACGAAAATAAATAAACAGCCACTAAAACGAAGTTATAAAACAAATATGATCGACCTAACAGAGTTGTGTTCGATGTGACATTGCCAGGGAGGCAAAGACTGCTCACCATCCCGGGACTAAACTTAATAACGAATATGTGATTGTGTGGATATACATGTTCATGGGTGAATGTGTGGTATGCTTCACGTGTAAGAAGGGTGTGACAAAACAAAAGAGCAAGTGTGTGTGTGTGTGTATATATAAAGTGTTTATATAAAGTGAGTGTGTGGATATATTGCTCGTATATGAAGGTTGAGACTAATTAGAGCAAGAATGTGTGTGTGGATATGTTGCTCGTATATGAAGGTTGAGACTAATTAGAGCAAGAATGTGTGTGTGGATATATTGCTCGTATATGAAGGTTGAGACTAATTAGAGCAAGAATGTGTGTGTGGATATGTTTTATGTGTTAGAATATTACTACTAATCAGAGAAAACCAATATAAATGTCTTGATCTTCTGCACTTGAGGCTGGAGTAAACGTCCCAAAGCCCCTCATTTTGAAGCTTGCGAGATAACTTGCTACAAAGCTAAGTCGCAAGCTATAATCTTGCAAGCCGCAGAATGAAACAGAAAAAGTGCTGATTTTAAAATGTTTATACTGTATCGTATACTGCGAGTTGATGTGTTACGAAATGCGGATTACTCGCTAGTGAGTGAGTTTCCAATATGACAACAATGAAAAGCAGATTAGATTTAAAATAATTGGGTCAATGTGAGAGGAACACACTATTTTATAGTACAAGTAAACAATATTAATGTAAACACTATTATTGAAATGGGGGTATCGTATTGAATAGGTTGTTTTCCCTTTTAGTAGTGAAAATCTTCTATTTACCTATAACCTAATTGATTGCGTCAACAATTTTGGTGTATTTAATAATATTACCTCGTAGTTCGATTATAAAGAGAATACCTCGGCTCACTTGGTAGTGTACCACTCTAATAAATGCAAAATCTAATGCATAGCTTTTAAATAGCTTGTTTGAATATTTTTAAATAGGCATGTAAGTTTAGTAGGATGTATAGGCTTAACTACCATGTATGTATGTATGTATGTATTTATAAACATAAAACATATTTATATTAATACAAATTCATTAATTGAATAGGTGTTTTTTCAATCAAATAAGTTTATTAAAAAAATCTGTCTGAAGTCGAGCTTCGAAAGTTGGTAGCTAACCGCGCTAACAACTAAGCTAAGATGACATGTTATTCATTTACTGAATCAGTTAAGTGTTTTTTAGTTTCATTGCAAAAACAGTTTCAATATAGAAATGATAATTCTTCCTTTTGCTTACATATTTTGTACAATGACGCGTTCCTATGATCAAAATTATCCCCAGAAGGCAACGACCGGAGAAAGAGGTGCATCCATCTTGTTTGGTGCTGTTCTACTTGAATATTATCTCGCCACGAGGTTCACGTAGCGATTTGAATCCTCTCGCAAGCCACAAGTGTGACGTGTGTTCTCGAAAGCTAGACGTTTCAAAATTAGTTATTTCCGAGTTTGAGCGCGAGAAGCAAGTGAACGATCCACTAGCGACTCGCAATGCGCACGTTTCACTATTAGTGGAGCAGGAATGTCGTCGGCGGGCAGCCTCCCTTGTTTTGAACAGAAGGAACCCGCGGTATATCGTTTTTACTCGGCTACAAGAAGATTCGCAACACCTGTGACTGTACAGGATGACTCACAACATATTTTCATTCACTGGGAATTCATTGAGCAACACAGGTGCATGTTGGCTTAAATCTTTGTATCACCATGGAGCAATGGATAACATTTTAAATTTGAGTCACTCTAGAAGAATTTGTTTAAAAAAATGCAGATTATAAAAAAACGTAGGAAAACTATACTATATTTATGATATTTTGCTCGATTATGTGTTGTTCCTCTGCGCAAACTTTTAACAGGAAAGTTCTCTTGGACAGAATAGTTTTAGACCTC
Source organism: Timema shepardi (assembly GCA_902151425.1). Taxonomy (NCBI): domain Eukaryota; kingdom Metazoa; phylum Arthropoda; class Insecta; order Phasmatodea; family Timematidae; genus Timema; species Timema shepardi. The sequence goes on from CABFVX010003140.1 coordinate 68,781, forward strand.
TTTGAGAATATGGCCGTTGAACACATATATTACGCATGCACTTTTTTAGAATTTCTGGGATCAAGTGTATTGAACCATCCTTTGCTCATCAATCCAAGGTATTTTTTCCCAGTGATTCACGTCTTAGTCTCACATTACTAGGGTAGGGACTAGGAAGATTGAATTTCAGAGGGAGTGTACCCGCATTCACATGAAGGGAGGATAATAAACCACATAGGGACAACCACCTTAATACAGCCAGTAGGTATTCTAGCACCTACTTACCCGACCCCGGCAAACAAGACTCGACGAGAGTGACGCGTGCCCACCGGTCCGGGCCGTCGCTAGCGGATTGTAGCCAACACAACCAAATATGTTTGGTAACCAGGTTGTAATCAAATACCTGGCTTCACTCTTGTGACTTCATGGATCCCGGTAAATTTCCCTCTAGTCTGACTACTTGCCACACAGGATAAAGCACTTTACCCTTTTATTTTACTATGCGTCTGACTGCTCGTCTGGGTTGGACGCTATTACACTAATCTAGTGAGGATGAGGAAGGTAAAGTTAGAGGAAATTTACCCGCATTTGAATGAAGGGAGAGTGGGGAACAATTTAAGAAATACTCCCTCTCGATAAATCAGGCGTGGATTCAAACCCCAACTTTCCCATTACCGGTAAGTCTTGTCTAGATGAGCCATACATTTAGTTCACGTGCTCACGGTGCGGGTTTCAATCATGTTAGTTCCCTCATGGTCTATCGTGCCCTGCAGGACGTGTGCAGCGTGAAGTGGCTGCATCGCGACGTATTCTGTGTCAGGCCAGACGAGGGAAAACTCGATTAGCTACGGTCTTACTCTAGCAATCAAGTCTTTAGAGTCAAGGACATTCACCTATACAATTCTCATAGGACGGGGCCGTCGCGCACAAACCGAAACAAAAACCGTATACATGGGCAAAGAGAGGACTACCAGGTTTTTTAAAAGCATTGACCCATCGGACCCCCGGACTACTGCAGGCCTGGAGAGGTAAATTGCGCTTAAGTACAGTTGTTTCTTGATGGAAAATCGAGACTAAATCAGCCACCAACTTCCGTGGCCGGTATAGACAATGTCTTATTTTCTAATCTCTAATGGGGTCATCAAAATAAGAGGGAGAGAGAGGGTATTCTGTACAATAATAGATTAGAAGAGCTAAGCGACTGAATAACAATATACCAACTATCACCAACTCTTCATGAATATATTTATTTTGGGAAAACTAAACTTAACAACAAAAATAAACAATAGACATGCGCAATACCTAAGTGTCTTCAACCACCACACCGTTAAGAGACAACGTAGGCCTATCAGCATCTGACATCGAATGAAAGTATTTGATCCTCTTTCCACTCCCTTCTAGTGAATGTCGTCGCTGTTATTCTTATTTATCTTCCTCATATCTTACCCTTTAATGGTTATCGACCTTGTTCTAAGTTTGAAACGTACTGGACTACTAAAACAATCGAGAATAATAAAACGGGAACTAGTACTTATCCTTCTTGTAAGTTATGACTCGTAAATTGTTCCTAGAATGGCCCTAAAGACGCGAGAGACGACGGCAACAGTGTTTCTGTTAGGTTGTCGATATTAAAACACAGCAATGGCGGAGTTTACGACGAGGTATCGCTCGTTTATATCCGACACAACGTTTCTGGTGAAAGTGTTATTATTTGACCTAAACCTTTTAAATCGCATCAGTAGTTGTCTGTGTCTTCAACGTGTTTGCTGTGTCTTGGAACCGAGATTTGTTTGTTTAGTGCTTCATTGTATCATTTGTTTGTTTAGTGCTTCATTGTATCATTTGTTTATTTTATAATTGATTTAATGTGTTGCAGGCACTTTTTAATATGGTTAATAGCGTCGCGGTCGTTAAATTTTATCAGGTCTAAGAGAGGATATTGTTTGTACGCTTTAGTACCAGCACTGGCTGTATATTATTGTTATCTTATCTGAAGAGACAGGATGAGAAGGATGAATTGTGTTAGTAATGTCACTCGACGACTTAAGTTATCTATATAACGAAGAGAAGAGTTTGCATGGTGACAGTGGGTACTAAAAGTAGCTTAAACTATCTAAATTAAGGTAAGAAGATGAAAAGTGTGAATTTTAAAATAATTTCAGAGATTTACTTGGATAAGTATGTAAATATGCATAGTAAAAAAATTCCAAGTGTATTAGTTATGATCTCTCAAATGTCAAGACATGTTCACAACTAGAGATATCAAACACGATTCTTCGATACCTCGATACTCTCAATTCTTACTGGTATCAAAATAATAAATATATAATCGATCTTAATGTTACGATTCTCGATTCTTCGATACCTCGACACCCTCAAGTTTTACTGGTATCAAAATAATAAATATATAATCGATCTTAATGTTACGATTCTCGATACTTCCGATTCCTAGCTCTCAATGAAAGTACTGACAACCAGGCAAAACGGAAAAATTCAGAATGATTTGTAATAGATTATTTCTATACTAGTTTATTTGCTGTTAATTGCTATATGTTTTGGTTCACTTAATGGCCCTATTAGGTTAAAAAGCTTTTTGAGTCTTTAGTATGTTTTTGTTATGCTATGAAGTTGAATAAATATGTTTATATATGAGGTAAAAAAATAAAAATCAAATCGTAAATGTTCAAGAATCGAAATAGAAAATTTGAGGTTGAACTTAAGAATCGGAATCGATAATTGGAATCGAGGAAAACAGGTATTGTGACCTCTCTATTTACATATATATATTATAACGCTCACCACCAAGGTAATAACGACATATACACGGAGGAGGGATTGAAGAGGTAACTTCAGGACCGGATTTAGATCTATAGAGGCCCGAATTGGAGGCCCGAACATTAAACAAATATTTTTCTTTTCAACGTTTCGTCATTATAATTTTGTATATACAAAACTAACTGTTAAAAGCTCAATGTTTAAGATATTACATGAATAAGAAAGTATTGTCCTCACAATAAATTAAATGTATAGTTCCATATTTAGCAACTAGATTCGCTGCGTTCTATAAGTGTTGCTTATGTTTTGAAAATCACAGTCTGAAATATTTGTTTGCCACACGTGTCATTATTAGTAGGTAGGCCTAAGACATATTTGGTCAGAAATAAATACAGATTGAAATAATGTAGTTAGTTGTAACTATTTGTTTAAGATATTAGTATGATTTTAATCTATAAAGCCAAAACGGTTTTTTTAATTACAACAATTTGTGGAGGCACTAGCGTAAGGATGGTGAAATTTTCTCGGCCGTTATGCCACTTAAGGTGAGGATGTAGGGACGCGAGAAAAGGTGAGTGTGTTTGAAGTTTCATAACAATACTTTTTTTTTCCAGAATAAATAAAATATTGCTTCAGTACAAACATAAAGTTTAATTTTCTTAACAAGGTAACCTCAACCGGTCTTGAATATCTATCAAAAGCATAGTGGCATTATCTAAAAACCTTTTTAAATGAAGAGAAAAACTTGTCATTAAATTCCATGATATCAGTAACAAATAGTCAATAAATTTTGAGGTCACCAAGTGAAGAAAATTAAACTATTTTATGTTTCTATTGAAAACATATTTTTTTATTTTTTTATCAAAAAATGTGTTGGTGTAAAAACTACAAAAAAAACTTAACATTGTATTGTATCCCCAACTTAAGGATTTTCTGAACTATGAAATAGTCTAGTGTGACACCTCTTATTTACGTTTATTAATGAGTATTTTAAAATAAAATAAATGTATATTATTATGAAATATATTGAATGACAAATCAAATTATTTTTTTTAATAATGAATATATTTTAAAGAAGAACAATTTACTAGAGTCTTAAAATCACTGTCTTAGACCAGATTATATATTTTTTTAACTTTGAAAGCAACATCTTCAGTGGAAAAAAGACAATAAAATTACACATGTTGAAAAGAAAAACTAACATAAGGCCTAATCTTTTTCATATTAGTTTGAAACATGTTGTTGCCAGAATAACTATTTAGGTTCGATTCATACCTTTGTCTTCAACAGGACACAAAATGTATTTGATTTCTAGGCGTTGACTTCACAAAGTTGATTGTCACATGACATTGAATGACATGGAGGTAGAAATATTATACCACGTTAGGTGAGGTTTTATTTACTGCTATTATTTTTCATATCGGCATGCCACCCAAAGAATTTTTTTTAGCACCGCGTCTTTCTAACTATTCAGTTTGTAGGCTTATGTACTAATTACGCTAATGGGTTAAGGATGATGGAGGTTAAATATATAGCAAGTGTACCCTAATTTGTGTGGAGGGATAGTGAAAAACCATTTTGGAAAAGCAACCCTCAGTACACCCGACGGGGATTCAAGCCCCGATCTTCCTGTCAATGGCAGTCTATTCTAACACTAGAGTGACGCCTTAGACCACGCGGCCACCGAAACAGGTCCAAATAGTGTTCGTGTGCCACCAAGTGGCACGCGCGCCATAGAGTTTTCATTCCTGCCGTAGGGTGTTAGCCCCGGTCACCCTCCCTTAGATCCAGGCCTGGGTAGCTTAGAGGAAGCGCATCCGCATTAGTGTGGATAGGATGGGAAAACCACAGGGACACATCTCATGTGAAAAACCACCCCCAATACACCCGAACGAGAACCCAACCTCTACCCCCTTTAGTCACCAGAAATATAGGATATTGCGAGCCTGGCACCTTAGACTATGTGACCATAAGTGTTGTTATCAATGTGAAGAACGCTCCCTTCCTGCCGGGAAAACAACACGTAACAAAGATGGCAATGTCCCATCCTATTACATCCTTATAAAATGGCTATTTTATATTAGAATGCTAATTTTAAAATTTGTAACAAAACTGAAATTCAAAATTTCTTCATAAATAACGGAAATTAGTTTTTTTATAATTGCAGACTTATCTTCTAAGTTTTCACCCTCGCCTTAACACTGAAAATTAAATCCCAACGGGATATTAAAAAATCTTTTGAGAGGGGGCTAGTTAGTGCCTGAGGTCAGATGCTTGCTTATACGATCATGACTATAAGCAAAACTTTGGGACCACGGATTTAAGATTTTATATAGATTTATGTAGATAGTTTCACTGCATATTACTAACCGTTCGGGCTATTAACACTTTTATTACTCTAATGGGGTAAAAAAGGAATTAAATGTATTTGTATTTGCACGAAGGAAGAGTGGGAAACAATTTAGGGAAAACCCCCCTCAATACAAAATGTTAGGATTCGAGCCCCAACCTCCCCGTTTCCGACAAACCAGACTAGATGAACCTGACATTTAAGTTCACCTGTCCACCAATTCGGGTTTTAGATTATAGCTCTCCTTCGTCAGAAAATATCTATAGTGACGCCTTTGTGTTCATGCATTTTTTTCAAAATCTATCCATTAGACTCAGGTTTGTAAAATAAGATGTAAATATATGTCTTATTGTTGGGCAAGTGTTTCGCTGTCTTGACACAAGAAGGATGTAAGGGTCATTCCATGTCAAATCAACCAAAAAAAATTCAAATTCAAATTCACCATCACCGATTTCAACCAAACTCAAAATTCTGATAGTATCTATGGAAAAAGTGATTCCTAATTTTTTTCAGATTTTTTTCAGGTACGGTTTTTTATATACAGCTGCCAACATATTTCAAAATTTGTAAAAAAAAGACATGCATTATAATTTTGAATTGCCTGTAACTTAGACCCTATTTAAGATAAAGAGCTGTATAAGGTCTCATTTTAAAGCTCATTAACTGGGCTTTAAAATGATATTAAACATGATAGGGTCTCAAGCAATCTCATTTTACAAGCAATCATTTCTTTTTTGTTTTTTGAAAATTTCCAAAAGTAGTTTTTTTTTAAATATGAAAAAAAAATATTTTGTTTATCC
>CABFVX010003140.1:75120-93421 GCA_902151425.1 Timema shepardi
TGTCTCTGAGGGGAGGGGCCAGCTGTGACCCTGACAGGAGTGTCTCTGAGGGGAGGGGCCAGCTGTGACCCTGACAGGAGTGTCTCTGAGGGGAGGGGCCAGCTGTGACCCTGACAGGAGTGTCTCTGAGGGGAGGGGCCAGCTGTGACCCTGACAGGAGTGTCTCTGAGGGGAGGGGCCAGCTGTGACCCTGACAGGAGTGTCTCTGAGGGGAGGGGCCAGCTGTGACCCTGACAGGAGTGTCTCTGAGGGGAGGGGCCAGCTGTGACCCTGACAGGAGTGTCTCTGAGGGGAGGGGCCAGCTGTGACCCTGACAGGAGTGTCTCTGAGGGGAGGGGCCAGCTGTGACCCTGACAGGAGTGTCTCTGAGGGGAGGGGCCAGCTGTGACCCTGACAGGAGTGTCTCTGAGGGGAGGGGCCAGCTGTGACCCTGACAGGAGTGTCTCTGAGGGGAGGGGCCAGCTGTGACCCTGACAGGAGTGTCTCTGAGGGGAGGGGCCAGCTGTGACCCTGACAGGAGTGTCTCTGAGGGGAGGGGCCAGCTGTGACCCTGACAGGAGTGTCTCTGAGGGGAGGGGCCAGCTGTGACCCTGACAGGAGTGTCTCTGAGGGGAGGGGCCAGCTGTGACCCTGACAGGAGTGTCTCTGAGGGGAGGGGCCAGCTGTGACCCTGACAGGAGTGTCTCTGAGGGGAGGGGCCAGCTGTGACCCTGACAGGAGTGTCTCTGAGGGGAGGGGCCAGCTGTGACCCTGACAGGAGTGTCTCTGAGTGGAGGGGCCAGCTGTGACCCTGACAGGAGTGTCTCTGAGGGGAGGGGGACGTGTCCTTGTTATTGGTCGCCCACCTGACCTAGCTCAATCCTCCACCCCAATGACTTGACGTATTAACACGTTACAGTAACTATTCTAGCTGTCGGAAAGTTTCTTCCTGTGAAATTATGACGGTATAGAAGCTCTCACGCTTCGGGCCTGACCAGTTCTCTTGCGACATATCCTCACTGAGATTCTAACCTACACCTTCTCGTACGGCAGGTGTGACTTTCCCGCGCTTTTGTCGGGGCAGGTATCCTATAAACAATACTGGATTAGGCGAATTGTCTCTTTCTGGCGGCTCTTTGTATTTGGCCAAAGTTGACAATCTACGAGTTATTTAAATGTTTTTATTAGATTGGCCAAGTTAAGTTTACACCCTTTGCTATAATATTTTTAATAATAGATAAATGTTAAAAGTTTTATCTCATTCTTAATCTTAGTCATACTATTTTACTATTTCGAAGTTTTAAAATACTTAACAAATGTATAGAATTCACGGAATACTCAAATTATCTTGAAAATACGCTTCGTTTTCTTGCTTCACATTAATGAAACTGAGCTCGTCTGGTGTCGAACTGATCTATATCTACGTTGTAAATTGTAAAATTGTCCCGCAACTGCAACCGGTGACCCGGTCATGGCTTCTTCGCCGCGGGTAAAATATAAAAGTGTGCAAGGATGCGCAGTGACGTCTCGCGCAGCTCTGGGCGGGGCGTGGATATTATAGTAGTACCCTTGTAGCCTCGCAGCGAGAGACGCGGCGCGGTGCATTGTTGGCTTGTCACGTGCTTCGATCTTGAAGATGCCAGGTGGTCGGTCGTTTACTTCCTTCCGTTCCTACCTCTCCCCCTCCCGCCCTGTCTTACCGGCAGCTGCTACGTCTTTGCAGGGGTAGCAATCGGCCCAATGTTACTAACCTAAAGGTAAAATTGGTGGAGAGGGGGGCGTCAACAAAAAAATAATTTTGAAAATAAAACTTAATCCAATTTTTGATATTTGTTATCGCGCCTTTAGCTTCTGTTAAGTTTTACTAGCATCTAGTGGCGGGCACGTAGCTAAAATTAGTGGGGGTGCTGCTCCAGAAAATTGTTAACCTTTCTTTTAAAATTGTGTAAAAGGAAAAAACATTTATTTATAAAAAGAAAATTTATTCAGGAACTTGATAAAATCTTAACAAAAAAAACCAAACATTTTTTACTTATTTTAACTTAAATTGTTACAGTTTAAGCTTGATCTTTTCATTTAAAAATGAAATCCATTCTTCTTGTTTTAATTTGCGCAAAAAGTTCAATAATTTTCTCTTTGATCTCTGGATGACAATTGAGGAAATTTTTCTCCATTGAAAGTCCTGCAAGCGCATTTAGTCTTTCTGTTAAATAAAAGAACTGAAAAAGATAGCTAGAAGTAGAATAATAATCTAACTCTACACTCTTCTACACTTTATCACATTCAAGAATATGGTACACGGTTTTTAAGCACAACACACGCTGAGTAAAAAAACACTTGCTTCCACCATCACGCCAGAGCCGGCACTGCGAGAGCAACAGTGCTCTCTCTACCTGGCAGTCCCGCCTTCCTCCCCATTCCCCTCCTATGTGCGCATGAGCACAACAGTCAAACACCGCGTCGCTGGCACTGTGAAGCGCACAGTTCCATACAAAGATTTTTGAATCTTTTTCATAAACTGGGGGATGGCTACTGAAGTACTGACATTAAGGAATATATATTGTACTACAACAATAAATAAAGAATTAAAGAAAAAAGGACTCATTATATTAAATGTTATCGATAATATCAGGTGTAAATAGGGGGTGCTGCAGTTCCGCAGTGCCTATACACGAGCCGCCACTGCTACAGTAGCCTTATGGCTTCTTTGGTGCTGACTGACAGCTCACAGCTGACAAATAAAAGCTTTGAAAAGTTACCAGACCGAATTATGTATCCCTACGCCTAGCCATATGATCTACAAAAACATGTGTTTAGCAGCTGTCACTTCTGACGGTCAAAATTTAGGTATTATACCTAAATGTTGACTGCCAGAAGTCATCTGTGAGCTGTCAGTCAGCACCAAAGAAGCCATGGGGCTACTGTAGCATCAATGGACACGCCGACTAAATGGTTTCTTATTTCACTTCTTGACGCGTGTAAAAGTGAAAAATGTTTATAGCCCGGACTATGGTAAAACTAAACCATGATTTATATAGGAAGCACCACTTTCGAACCCAGACATTGAAGAGCACTAACATTTCCCTCCTAAATATGTTTAATTTGATTCATTAGTTAAAGTTAATTTAAAAAGTTACGTCTAAAGCTTCTGAATATACTTCCTAATTGATACATTTCTCTCTACATGATAAATTAAACGGGCTGGTAATGTAAATATAAATGTAATATTTTTTATTGTGTCAACTTGAGTGCCCAGTTTCCAAATATCGACATTTTGTAGATCGACTATCGAGTGTAATATATAAACTATACTATCGACATTTCGTTCTCCCAGGATCGAAACCCGGCCGGTGCTGTCCCGGTGACCGCGTCTTGCGTCACCCCTGCGTCTTGTCAGCAGCTGACGTCTTACCTGGAGCCTTTCTTCCCGCCAGAATGGCAGCTGCCCTCCTCTAATCATCCCCTTCTTAAGATGCCAGGTGCAGCAACCTAACAACACGAACTCTGCCAGTGACGAGAATTGTTTTGTTAGAGGTTGGGGTGCTATCGTATATAATTATATTATGGTAGGATTCTAGTACTCAAATCGGGGTTTAGTCGTAAGAGGGTGGTTGTACACATTCTGACTCGCGTGCCCTTTGATTGGAGAGTTTTATTATTCGCGCTACCTAGGTTCGGAAATCGAGACTCCCAGTTCGACGACGGAATAATCGCCTCTGATCCTTACATAGCTGTAACGTGAAGTAGAGTTGACATTCGCTATCTACAGCGGCGACTGCGCCAATTATTTGTATCGAACAAAAGTTTAGCGCTTTAGAAACAGATCCACAGGTGTACCCCTTCCCCTGGACTAAGCAGTCAACAGCCCCTAACCAGAAGAGAGCAATGGAATTGTTTAAATATATACAAAAGTTAAGGGGGGTCGGCTCGTATTTATCTGGCCGAGGAAAAGTCCGTAATGAGACGAATACACCTGAACAGAACACTGGGGATATGAACATAACAGTGAAATCTTAGAAGTCAAAGTAAATTAAGGTTTATTACTTCCAGGCGACCTTACTTTGTTTTTGTTTTCGAATAAATAATACATTCAATTGTTCTGTTTAAGTAAAAAGTCGTCGAACTAGGCCATAAGAAGTCATTTTATTGACACTATTCGGGCGAGAAATGCTTCAAAATGGTATAACCTAAGGATTCGCCTAGAGAGAGAATGGAAAAATAAATGTCAATATACTATCTCTCGTGTTGGTGTTACCGTACCTAAAACGAACGTCCTTATAAAGTGCTTGAATTAAAAGCGGCTGTTTTGTTTGTGAAATTGTACTTGTTTTCTTGAGCTGACACAAATTAGTGAGCATACGGGCTAAGGCGTTTGTAAGTAACGGGGTGGTCAGAGTTCTAATCTTAGCATGCTGCGATAAGGGTGCTTCCTAAATCTACCTCCACGCAGTTGAGTGTAAATGTTCACTCAATTTTGCATTTCTAATCCCCTGCCTATTAGTGTAAATATGCGGATAGCCGAACGGTGTAAGAATTAGTATGGATTAATATTAAAGTATTAGAACTAGTATCGTTCATTATAGTTCAAGTTAGAATAACCTATATCCGTGGTCGCTGCCATACATACAGTCATCGTGGCTCGTGATGACAGCTGCCACAACTAACCTTTATCTGTGGCTGTTGCCCTGCCTTACAGTCATCGTAGTTCATGATGACCGCTGCCACCACTGACTTCAATCTCTATGCGTGGTTCCTGCCCGTACAGTCATCACGGGTTTTATGATGACCGCTGCTCCTACTGACCTCTATCCGTGTTCCCCGCTTACGATAACTGTACACGTCACACCCTCGGGATCCAAGGGCGGTACTTGATAGCCAGAGATTCACGGGAAACAATACGCGGTAGTCAACGTGGGATTTGGGCGGGTGGGAGTCCCTTTGTTTCTCAACATTGGTTCATCACATTGTTTTGAAACCAACAGCTTAACAGATATGCCAACAATAACCACTATAAACGGTAATTTACTACCATGGCAAGAGGATGACGCTGAACGACAGTATATATACCTTGTGCGTGATGATACTGGGGGACCAGGATATAATTAGTACCGGTACTTGATGACCTTGAAGGACAAGGATATAACTATTGCTTGACGGCACCGAAGACAAAGATTATTACTATTGCTTGATTTTGCAGAAAAACTAAGATATAACTAGTGCTTGGTAATACTGGAGGACGGATATGACTTGTGCTTGATGGCATTGAAGGGAAAGAATATAGCTAGGGCTTGATGGCGTTAAAAGAACAGTGTAAAACTCGTGTTTGATGATGCTTAAGGACCACGCTAAAGTTAATGGTTGGTGGTACTGAAAGGCTACTGTATATGTAGTAGGTGATGGTACTTAAGCATGTAAGTGGTAATTGATGGTGCTGAAAAAGTGTTTCAACGTATGACTCGGATACATATTCGTAATGACACTTAGCTCTAGGAATCGTAGTATATTTTCAGTAATTTATATTTAGTAGCCAATATAATTGTACTTTAAGGACACTATATAAAATAACAATGATAGCCAGCCCGCAGAACAGAGTCCTTTCCTCGTAGTAATAATGTTATGAGAAAGGAAGTCTTTTCGGCGTATTGAAGTTACAATGTTAGGACCAAGTGGAGAGTCCTTTCCACGCTTTGAAGTAAAAATGTTAGGGCATGGAGCAAAGTTCTTGCCTCGTGTTGAATTAACAATATTGGGACAAGGCAGAGTCATTACCTCGTGTTGAAGTAACAATGTTGGGACAAGGCAGAGTTATTACCTCGTGTTGAAGTAACAATGTTGGGACAAGGTAGAGTCATTGCCTCGTGTTGAAGTAACAATGTTGGGACAAGGTAGAGTCATTACCTCGTGTTGAAGTAACAATGTTAGGACAAGGCAGTCTCATAGCCTCGTGTTGAAGTAACAATATTGGGACAAGGCAGAGTCATTACCTCGTGTTGAAGTAACAATGTTGGGACAAGGCAGAGTCATTACCTCGTGTTGAAGTAACAATGTTGGGACAAGGTAGAGTCATTACCTCGTGTTGAAGTAACAATGTTGGGACAAGGTAGAGTCATTGCCTCGTGTTGAAGTAACAATGTTGGGACAAGGTAGAGTCATTACCTCGTGTTGAAGCAACAATGTTAGGACAAGGCAGTCTCATAGCCTCGTGTTGAAGTAACAATATTGGGACAAGGCATTCTCATTACCTCGTGTTTAAGTAACAATGTTGGGACAAGGCAGAGTCATTACCTCGTGTTGAAGTAACAATATTGGGACAAGGCAGAGTCATTACCTCGAGTTGAAGTAACAATATTGGGACAAGGCAGAGTCATTACCTCGTGTTGAAGTAACAATGTTGGGACAAGGCAGAGTCATTACCTCGTAGTTGAAGTAACAATGTTGGGACAAGGCAGAGTCATTGCCTCGTGTTGAAGTAACAATATTGGGACAAGGCAGTGTCTATCTCGTGTTGAAGTAACAACGTTAGGACAAGGCAGTCTCATAGCCTCGTGTTGAAGTAACAATGTTGGGACAAGGCAGTGTCATTATCTCGTGCTGAAGTAACAATGTTAGGACAAGACAGTCTCATAGCCTCGTGTTGAAGTAACAATGTTGGGACAAGGCGGAGTCATCCTTGTATTGAATTAACAATGTTAGGACAAGGCAGAGTTATTACCTCGTGTTGAAGTAACAATGTTGGGACAATGTAGAGTCATTGCCCCGTGTTGAAGTAACAATATTGGGACAAGGTAGAGTCATTGCCTCGCGTTGAAGTAACAATGTTAGGACAAGGCAGAGTCATTGCCTCGTGTTGAAGTAACAATATTGGTACAAGGCAGTCTCATAGCCTCGTGTTGAAGTAACAATGTTGGGACAATGCGGAGTCATCCTTGTATTGAAGTAACAATCTTAGGACAAGGCAGAGTTATTACCTCGTGTTGAAGTAACAATGTTGGGACAAGGTAGAGTCATTACCTCGTGTTGAAGTAACAATATTGGGACAAGGCAGAGTTATTACCTCGTGTTGAAGTAACAATGTTGGGACAAGGTAGAGTCATTGTCTCGTGTTGAAGTAACAATGTTGGGACAAGGTAGAGTCATTGCCTCGTGTTGAAGTAACAATGTTAGGACAAGGCAGTTTCATAGCCTCGTGTTGAAGTAACAATGTTAGGACAAGGCAGTTTCATAGCCTCGTGTTGAAGTAACAATATTGGGACAAGGCATTCTCATTACCTCGTGTTTAAGTAACAATGTTGGGACAAAGCAGAGACAATGCTGTTGTTGGAAATGCTGCGATTGTTTCATTAAACCATTATTACCCAGGGAAAATGGGGCAAGTTCTGAATTAATGTAGGTTATGAATTTTTAAACTACTCATGAGATGATAAATTACTTTTTTACATTTTAAAAACTGATATAATAGTATAGTTCCTAAATATATGGCGCAAAGCAGCGTGAAACGTCTGGCAGAGTGTGGCCCCCCTTTAAGAAAGCAGACCTAAAACCTAACCTCTGAACTAGTTCCAACAATCACCACCACAAAGAAGGCTAAGAGAGTCATCCCGGTGACCCTATACTTGGCCCTGTTCATGTGAGATGGTACGAACCCACCTGGTGAACGGGTTCTTTCACACTTGGCGCGCTGAAATTATCTTTGTTGTTCCCGCCCGTACAATTGTCAACGGCAACATACAATGGAATAGTTAAAAAAAAAAACTGGTCCCCATAACTTTAATACGCCCCAGTTAGAAAGTCTTTGACAAGTCATGGATTGACCTTCCACGAACTCCTAAGGAACGATGTAGTTTTATACGATATATTCCATCCATTGCTTATTGGTCCTGCCTAAAACTAGTGTTCACACGCACTGTAATGTAAGTACTTGCTAGAGTTTTTAAATGGGTATGAAACAAGTTTTAAATAATGCCGTTAAAATCACACGCCTCAATGAATATAGGCCTAATCTAGTTTCTACATTATTAACTTTTACAACTTCTGATGAATTCCTATAATTCTTGGAAAAAATAAATATACACCCTGAATGATGAGTAAAGGAATATTGTGGTCCTGGCTAGACAGATTTCATACACATCCTTACAAAGGAATCAATTTCTTCTGAATCGCCAGAATGTAAATTTAAAATGGCCAACGCCTTTTTTTTAAAATTATATTTACACGCAAATGAAACTGCTCGCCTGGAAAATCCATAAATTTCGCTGATGTTTTGTTCGGCAGTCATTGGGGGATAGATAAACTAGGTTCAATGATTTTGTACATAAATAAAACCTCCGCAGACTATGTGAAAACAAAGGTAAATAGGCCTATCTGACTAAATATAAATGTAATTAAGTTAGGATAGCCCTCTCTATTGGGTAGTAGGGCCTACATGAAGATGTACATGCATTTTTGTCGATTACAATTGCATATGATTGAATCCCATTGAAATGGGGTGTGTCGTTGAGGCGTTGATTGTAAGAATAATGAATTATTAATATAATCTGGTATACAGCAGACCCTTCGTCTGTGACATAATCAACCACCAAGCGCTGTAGTGCATGTGTCAGTGTGAGAAGAGAACTCTAGCCCCGATTTTTTTCACGGGAACATAGTGATTTTATATTTGTAAGATTAAAAAGTTACTGAAATTGATTCTATTAAGTTGATAACATTTATCGAAACAAAATATAAAATTAAAATAACTTTCTCCAAAAATGAAAATAATAGCAGCCAATGAAAGAGTATTTTTTGTCAATTACCGAACATTGTTACAAAGTCACATTATCATTACAAATTGTGATTTACATTTTATTTGATTATAAATTTAATGAGATAACTATTTTATTATGTTTATTAATTAAATTAAATTAATTCAATAAACACTAATATGAAAATAATCAGAAATAGAAACTATATTGCGTAGTGACATTTTGTGCAGCCAGGCCGGGAAAATATTGATTATATTTAGGGTCACGATCAAAAAAGTTTAGGAAACACTGCATTAAAAAATATTTAACCCTAGAGCGTTTTGGGCACAGGTTGGAATATGAGTAGAACTGGGCGTATAATTGTAACGTGAGAACTCGTGGCCATATCGGAACGCCTAGGCTACTAGGCTTGATTTACGTGATCGAACATTAAAGCTCAATTAATCCCTGTACACATGAGAATTATAATAAATTAACTTTAACAGTGCATATCGCTAAATTGGTAATCAACATTCACAAGAAATTACTGTTTTTAGACTTAGTTTGACAAGGTTTTTCATTGTCAACATAAGTCTAATTTATTTAAATAAATAGTAAAGCATAATCGTACAAACTTTATCATATAGTGTGCTAAATTTCGGAACAAAATTCTTAAAACTGGTTTGATGTAAGCTACTCCTAAAGTTTTACTTATACAAACCAACCCATCATCTCTTTAATTCTATCAACATTCTTCTGATACAAATGTTAGCAAAAATGTTCAAAATACTTTTGGAAATGTCAAATTTTCGAAGATTAGTTATTTGTAAACTACCATAAAATGATTAACGGTTGTAATAAATTGAATTTATCATGAAAAACTAGTCCTAGTTACCTATTTTGAACTCAATTTTAAAGACAATTTTCAAAATATTAACAGTTTTCTAAAATTTGTCATATGTAAATTTCCTTAAAATTGTTAAGTCACGTGTATTACAAACTGATATTTGATGATTATCTACAAGATCACCGCTAAGAGCTTAATTAAATTCAAATAAGTTAAAATTACAGCCTGAAGACTGAACTCGAACCTGGAACCCTTTAGCTTTGTGCGTCAGTGCTTTACCATTGAGCCATTCTAGTTGATCTTGTGTGTAGGGCAATTTTCAATAGTTCACCTTAAATTAATGTAATTTAGAAAAATCAACAAACAAAATTATCTTTCATGTAAAATAATCTCCAAATATGAATTGTGAACAAACTCGTTAGAGAGATTTTCAATTTTTTTCAATTGTTTAAAAAAATAATTCATCAGTAAACAAGTATAAAATTATTTTTTAAGGAAAACAAATAAGGTTAACTATTGATAATGTAACAATCTAGACAGATACTCATTTAGAAGCAAATCGCTAAGCCAATTTTTTCTATATTCATATTTTTGAAAACTCAATAATTGTTATAGCCAACCATTCTTTAACAAAATTTCCACAAAAAAAAAGCTTAGTTTTATTTATATTGTAAGCCACCCCTAAGATATTCCTTCTAAACCAAAATCGTTAGACACATTTTCGATAAATTTGGAATAAAAAAATCACTCATCAGTAAACTAGCCATAATTTGAGGGCTAGGGTCAAAATAAAATAAAAACTTCCCGAGGTATTGCTCTATTACATCTAAATATTCTATGTGAACCAAATCCATCAAACAGTTTCAGATTCGTGACCAGGGACACATCTAGGGGATAGGG
This sequence comes from Timema shepardi, assembly GCA_902151425.1. Taxonomy (NCBI): domain Eukaryota; kingdom Metazoa; phylum Arthropoda; class Insecta; order Phasmatodea; family Timematidae; genus Timema; species Timema shepardi. The sequence continues at coordinate 85,567 of CABFVX010003140.1, forward strand.
GGCAATTGCCCTGAGCCTCATATTCCAGGGGGTCACATTTCCTCCAAAAATTATTAAATTTAATTCAAGTTATTATTATAAATATTGCATCAAATAGTGTACAAATAATTAACAGCAATAACTATTCGCTTAGTGATAGGGTTCCATTCCAGATTTCTGAAAACCCTAATTTTATGTAATTTAAGATTCACATTATTCAAGTAATGTGCCGCAGTACAGTAGAATACGCCACAATAGTGCTACCGCTGTCGGTACACAGAAAACTAACAGTGCAATGGTACAGAGATAAATTTACTTACGTAACTTAATTTGTTTGCATTTAATAAAGTACAAACATTTAATGGGTTGATCAATATTCAATAAAATATGAGAAATTATTATGTACCCAAGATAAGTACCGAGTACGTATCAATATATTAAAACAGCTTAATGTTAAAACCGAGAAACTGCTGTTCAAAGGGGGAGCTCCAATTTTTTGCCCCGGGCCCCACATTTTCTTAAAACGGCCCTGCCATGGACAGACAGTCAGACAGTCAGACATATAGAATGGTAAAAGCCACTCTTTTGAGTTCGTACACAAATATACATTATCATGATATTGAGGTCAAAAATGTTCACAATTACAATAATTTTTTTTATACGAGAAATAAAAATGAAAATAAAATTTAAGGTATATATTGTCAAATTTGATTCTTAAAACTACTTGTTACATTATTAAAAGTAAAAACTAGCTTAATACAGTAAAAAGATAAGTTATATTTTCAATGTAATAAAAAAGTATGTTTTCTGTGGGATTAATAAGTCGTGTATAAAATGTCGTAGCATTTGTTTTGAAATTACTGAACATGTACAATTTAAAGATTAAAACGTGAACTATCCTTGAATATTCAAAGTTGTTCACGAGTGTTACGTGTTTCCCTATAACAGACATGACGTTCTGGACAAATTGCTCTAAATAGGTCCATGTGAACATGACTTTAAGAGGTCGCAGCAAATCATTTTGCTCGCTAACAAGACTGTGGCTAAACGTGTGGGTTCTAATAGGTTATGTTTCCAAGTGTTTATGGCACAATTTGATAAACGGCCATCGTAGCTAGCTTGTGAGAGAACGGGAGCCTCCCCCCCCCCCTCCACACACACATACACAAACCTCCTATTTGGACGGCGGGATACTAGATCAACATCCCGCGACGATCAAGGGTAACATTTTGACAAGTCTGCTAAGTTTTTGGACGTGAATCGACGGTAGGCAAATAATAGGACTTAAATATTTTATGACAAACGCTAAATTACATAATTAGTACAAAATACATCCAAGCTGTTTAAGACGTCATTCTAGCGATATACTGGGTCGCCGGTGACGGGAAGATCGAGGTATGAATCTCGGCTAAGTACAAGGTACAATGGTGGGTGGTTTTCTCATCCTTTTCCCCCCCGATAATGCGGATGAACTTCCTACATCCAACCTTCCTCCCACCTACCCTTCATATGAATCTGGTAATAGCTCTAAGCCGCAAGGTCAAACATATCCTCCAACAGTAGCCAAGAGGAAAAGGTGAGAGCACTGACACAACACGCACTGCAAGAACCATACTCCCATTACCTAACACACCTGGGCTAGCTCCAACAGGTCCTCCCACATCATCCTCTGTTGTGTTTTTCTGGCAGTCACGGGTCAGAGACCAGCTTCATCGGCTCGTCAGGAAGTGGGGATAGTATTCACCCAATGACAGAAAAACTCACTCTCAACTAGAGGTAGTCATACAATCAAAATACAACTAATAGCTACTAGACTAGTCAAAGTATTCACAAAATTCAATGGTTCTCAAAAGGTGTGTCACGGCACAATAGTGTGCTGCAAAATTATGGTAATTATTTTACCAAAAATAAAAATAAAACACCATATTGATAGGAAAAAAAAGAGAAAAAATAGATGTATATATATATATATTAAAATATTTGAAATCATAAATACAAATAGCTAAGTTAATTAAACACATGGACTCATATTTTCCTACCCAAAGCGCTCTATTCTTGGACGTATATGATAAGCAGACCCACATTTCCTGTTCAATGGAAATAAGTCGTTCTCGTTTCTTATTCTTTATGTTTGTAAGTGACGAGAATCCCGGTTTGAAGAGGTGAGTCGTAGACAATGGCAACAGTGATCTTAAAGCACATTTGGCTATTGCCGAGTACGCCTTTGCTAACACACAAAACTTAGCAACTGTAAAGTGCGCTCTGCTTGCAGTTCAGCGAGTTGTTTGATTTATTTCAGAGTGAGTTGGGTTGTTGCCTCAAGCGATACTGCATACGGATTGTGTACGGACCGTACCCAGTCATATTCGTTGACGATGAAAGAGGGGAAGTACTGCTTCATTTTATCTTCAAGAATTGACAGATGTTCCAAGATAAATTACAATGTAAGTTATCCCTGCAGGATCTACTTCAGCTTAAAGAGGAAACATTTGTAACGGCTTCTTTTCGATTTTTAATTTCCAAAGTACGAGCTTCTTTAAGAAACCATTAAGTTTGTAACTTGAAAATAACACGTTTTCTTCTTTGCCTCGAATACTTGCATTCATGCTATTTAAACGGCTGAAAATACCAGCCAGTTAGGCTAGCTTGGTACACCTCTCCTCATAATTTAATTAGGAAATAAAGTTCGGGTTTTCAGGAGTAAAGAGGTTTATAAGCATGTTTTCAAGTTCATAAAATCTTGTGAAAACTTTTCCCATTGACAGCCAAAGAATTTCAGTGTGTAACGCTTATGTATCATGGCGAAAGCCCACTTCAAGACACATTTGTTTGATAAGTCGTGTTTTTAAAGCTCGCAACTTAACGTAATTTACCATTTTAATAACGAGTCCAAAACATCTTTAAGTTTTGCTGGGAAAATTTTCTCCACTATAGCCTCACGTGTATGAAGCAATGAGTGGCGCATACACACGGAAATTCTTGATTTAGTTTTGCAATTAAACTATGAATCTTCTAGTCACTACTGGTGCACCATCTGTATAGACAGAAACACAATTTTTCCTAAGGTCTCGGAGATGGAGTTGAATACATCTAATCCATGTTAAGTAAAATTCTGTGCACGACAAGAACTGTTCCATAATTTCATAATTGTCAACAAAGCTTATGTAGCTCAATAAAACACACTTTTGGCTGATTCATCCAGTTGCAAAGTGAATATTCACCCACCACTTAACTTTTCATCTATATTTCTCACAATATCTTAAGATATGTCATTAATACGACGAGAAATTCTAATTATCATTTGACTAAAGTACTAAAGATGCTTCTTTCTCAGCTGCATCTGATAAAATGAATTTAACAACTTGTTTGCATGCAGGCAAAATCAAATCCTCAGCATTGTTGCGAGGCTGCATCCCTATTACATTATCTCAGCCACTTCGTAGCTGGCCACTATGGTGTTTCAGATATAGTTGTTATTTTTCCCACGTTTTGTATCCATAAGACGATAATAAACAAATAATATAGTTCTTGCCTTCGCCTGTTAAGTGACTGTGTTTTGTAATTAAATGTGCATTTGATTTACTCGAAATTATTAAGTTTTTCCCAACACATCACCCATTTACAACGTGTTAATTAGCCATTAACAAGTACAAGCAACGAAACCCTATAAAAAGTTAACAATGTTACTACTAGATCTAATAAGTTCTAATAATGTGTGGCAGATATAGACTCCCTGCGACATCATAAGTGGGAGATGCCCAGTTCTAAGCAAAAATTGCCCCAGCGAACGAGACAACTCGACTAGGAAGACCAACACAATCCACAGTTCTAAGACTTGAGTCAGTCAACGAGTAAATGAGAGAGGCATCAGTCCAGAGCATTCCACCAGGCATTAGTTAGCGCTAGTGGTCAGCTAGCGTGATCTCTGATAAGTGATCTCTGATAAATTCCCCCCCCCCCTTTTCGTACATTGTGAATCATTGCCAAATATTATTGGTCCCACTAGTATAAATGGGCCTGTCCTCGGTTCACGTCCACCTATTCTACTGTTATCACTTGATGGAGGAACTGCGGGAAGAGCTTCACAAGCTTCAAAAGAGTTAGAAGTAGAGAAGACCACTATGATTGAGGAGTCTGAGTCACTCCCTTGCCGTAGAGTTTGCTACGAAGGATGTTATGAGTATTGAGGAATTACGGAGTTTTTGTATGTCAGTATTACTGACGTGTTTCCTTATACCCTTCAGGCATAATTTATATTGTTGAGCGTTGAGCTCTAATGTCCAATGTCCTTATGACAATGTTTTTGTATGTCAGTATTACTTACGTGTTTCCCTATGCCTTTCAGGCATAGTTTATATTGTTGAGCGCTGAGCTCTATTGTCCAATGTCCTTATTACATATTTTTTATGTCAGTATTACTGACCTGTTTCCTTATGCTCTTCAAGCATTATTTATATTGTTGAGCGTGGATCGCTATTGTTCAATGTCCTTATGACTTAAGATTAGTATGTCAGTATTACTGACTTGTTTCCTTATGCCCATATGGCATAGTTTAGCTTTATGCGCTACCATTCTATGTATTTTAAACTTAGTCGCAAATATTAAGGTCTTGTTTAGTAGACTCCTTACTTAGACTTTCTGAACATGCTGCGTCTAGTTTAGAGAATATAACTTAGTATTGGACGAGATTAGGTTATCTAGGATTATGTTTCACGACCTAATTGGGTCTGTAATTGACACTTGTCTCTGATGAGTCTTATTGTGTACCGGCTTGCGGTGCGCAACCTGTGGAAGTGCTACTAATTCACAGTAGTGGCCCGCAGGGTTTTTCTATTGTTTGGTGCTCTTGTGGAGCCTTTAACGTTATAATACTTATCGCTATTATGGATAGTAATGTTGTCCCCTTTAGTAGGGAACAGATTATAGATACTATTGATCGCTCAGGCAGTACTAATTAGGAAGAGTCCGGAGATAGTATTAGTAACATTTAACTTTCCTGGTAGTTTGCCTAGTACTGATTGTATTATGGTAGTTTATTTAGGATGTTATAACGTTATATTGTTATTATTTATCAATTAAAAATCACCCCGATTTTAATTTTTTTAAGTCAGTCATTTGTTAACTGTTCTTAGATAAATTTATCTCCAGAAAGCAAGTATACAGTGTTATTTAAAATGTGAAAACACTCTTTAGATATATATTTTGAACAAATAGCCATTTTCGAAACATTTCCAATTTTCAAAAGTCACGCATACATAAACTACCTTTAAATATGAGGCTAGAATTAAAATCAGAGATTCCGCTCGAGGTATTACCACATTACATCTCAATATCAAATTTTAACTAAATTAATCAAACCGCTTCGGATGAAATCCCAGTACAGATGGAAGTGTAAAACCCCCATTTTGGAGTCCGAGGGCACATAAAACGTCAAGGTATATCACAATCTTGAGGGCAAATATATTTACGAATACAATACTTTCTCTCTATGAAAAGTAAAACCTGTCTTGACTCCTCTACGTCTGTAAATTCGTACTAGTTTGATAAATACGAGAATTAAACCGATGATAATACATTTTGAAGTAGAAGCGGTTCAAGAAGAATTAGCGCTGTCCACGATACTAACAAAAGGCGGTTGGGTCCATTAGATCACGAGTTCAGGCTACACCAATAGTGACCCAGGGAAAAAGTACTCACAGGTTGGTCTCAACAACTGAAACTAATCATACAACACGGAATTAAAAGGTAGGACTACTGTTTCACGTTATTCTTATGTACAATCCACTTTCCCTCAAAGTTAGCAGGTCTTACCTTGACTGATTACACTATGACGCTATCTTATATGCAACTCTATAATGGAATCGACGCTCCCTTGTTTCCCTGGCTACCAGACTGTCAGAAGCGACCCTCAGATAAGGTAGTTGGCTTGTTAATACCTAAGAGTACCAATCTGTAGTCACAGACCATGACCTCTTGTTGTGGAAGTGTTTATTGGTTGTGGGATGCAAATGGAGTTTGGAAAAGGAGTTGTGAATTGGAGAGCGTGTTTTGTTGTGTAGTAACTATATCAGGCCCTAGTACTCTGTGATGGTAGACACAAGTGCAGTCAGGCCCAATGTGTAAGTCGATGAGCTGAAATAAAGCACAAATTCATGTTAGACACTAAGTGAGAGATGGATAAGTGATTGCGAATTTGTGAGAAACGATTTCTTGACGATTTTCAAGTTGGATAAAGTGGATGGGTTTGCTAAGGATAAACGTGACGGGGACTAGGACAGGCTAGTCGGGGATTGGTGGAGGTGGGTAGGGACCTCCTACTCCAGTCTTGGCTTTTTGTATTTCCTGGGTTCTCGGGGGTTATACTGCCCAAGGTTTCTGACTATTTCGTTTTCCTCCAGCAGTAGGGTTTTGTTGTAGAAACTTCTGACCTTGTCTTCGTCCCAGTTTCTGCATGGATGAACGCATTGTTTGTTCTTGTTGTTACACCACCAAGTATACATCTGAGTACACTGATTTGAACCACTTGGAGCTGATATAATGGAATGAAGAAAGGTATTCGTCTTATATTTAGTGTTTACACTATAATTTTATCAACTACACCTAACCAATCACACCATAGTCGAATTAAGCCAGGTAAGCTTGCTACCTTTCAGAATAAACGGAGTGTACTTGATTTTTCAACAAACGTAAATATAGAAATAGAGAGAAAAAAGTGTGTCGTTTTATTTATACAAACTTCTCTTCTTGGAAACAATTCAAGGCCAAACTAAATAAGATCTGTTAGCATTTACTCCATTACAATTATTTTAGTTATTATTACTATTCCAGAAGCGGGAAAATTCATTCCCACCGTCGAAAAGAGCTTCCTTCGTCTTCCATGTCTTGAGGCTCAATAATCGAGAATACGACTGGCATCATTTTTTCAATCACGCCAACATGTCTACTTACAACACGCAACGGATCAGACATACTTTACAAAAAAGGAGAAATAATTCTCGTTTTTTTAAATGTCTAAACCTAAGTCCTATTTACAAGTGACGTGAATAAGGATTTAAAGTTAAGGAGGTTGAATGATGACCTAAGTGATCCTGATTGAAGTTTCGGAAATTATGCTATGCATGTGTCCATTCTGTATGCTTTTAGAGTAATGTAAGAGAGTCGGTAAGAATTGACATTAACCGATACAATGCAGCTATTAGGATACGGTGATGTTTTAGCTATGGGAAATAGTAAGGAAGCTGTTCAAAGAAAGGAAGACATTCTATTAGAGGCTAGTAAGGAAATAGGTTTAGAAGTGAACGGTGAAAATACTAATAAGCATATGGTCACAAAGAGAACACAGATTGGGGACGATAGTTTAGAGATGACTTGGATCAACATATCATTTGACATGGTTAGTGAGTTTAAATACTTAGGAACAATTTACTAGCAATAACCAGAGTGGAAATTATGAAAATTATACAGTCGAAAAATGTATGCCACTATACGAACACTAAGTTGTTGACATCTCGCTTGTTTCAAGGAATGTAAAGCTTATAATAAACAAAACAATAATTTTACCTTTTATCCTCTATAGGTGTGAAATATAGTCTCTTACCCTAGTTACATGACTAAACAAATTTAAGATGTTCGAAAACAAGCTTCTTAGGACGATATTTGGTTCAAAAAGGAATGAGGCTACAGGGGAGTGGAAGAGGTTTCATAATGATGAGTTAAATACCCTGTACTCATCATAAGACATTGTTAGTGTAATTAAGTCTCGTAAATTATGGTGGGAAGGACATGCAGCATGAATGGGAGAATCTATACCCCTGTCCAGAATACTGATTGGCAAACCCAATGAGAAGACCTAGACGCAAATGGGAGCATAACATGA
>CABFVX010003141.1:0-13249 GCA_902151425.1 Timema shepardi
GGAATACTAGCTTTAGCAGCCCCCAGCTCTTGCTATTCCAGTTTGTAGCTCGGCATGGTCGCCTGGAATACTAGCTTTAGCAGACCTCGGCTCTTGCTATTCCAGTTTGTAGCTCGGCATGGTCACCTGGAATACTAGCTTTAGCAGACCCAGGTTCTTTCTATTCCAGTTTGTAGCTCGGCATGGTCGCCTGGAATACTAGCTTTAGCAGACCCCGGTTCTTTCTATTCCAGTTTGTAGCTCGGCATGGTTGCCTGGAATACTAGCTTTAGCAGCCCCCAGCTCTTGCTATTCCAGTTTGTAGCTCGACATGGTCGCCTGGAATACTATCTTTAGCAGACCTCGGTTCTTGCTATTCCAGTTTGTAGCTCGACATGGTCGCCTGGAATACTAGCTTTAGCAGCCCCCAGTTGCTATTCCAGTTTGTAGCTCGGCATGGTCGCCTGGAATACTAGCTTTAGCAGACCCCAGCTCTTGCTATTCCAGTTTGTAGCTCGGCATCGTCGCCTGGAATACTAGCTTTAGCAGACCCCAGCTCTTGCTATTCCAGTTTGTAGCTCGGCATGGTCGCCTGGAATACTAGCTTTAGCAGCCCCCAGCTCTTGCTATTCCAGTTTGTAAGCTCGGCATGGTCGCCTGGAATACTAGCTTTAGCAGACCCGTTAAAATTTAAAAACTTATTTTATTGACATCAAACTAGAATAAAAAAAACCAAGCAACTCTGTCAAATATTAAATTTGTATATTTTACAACCATTCTTCTCTTTGTTCGATACATTTTTTCACTAAATAAAAATAATATAATTTCAATATGAATATATACAACGGAACAAAATGAACCACAAAGAACATAATTTACAAATGTATGTTACAACCAACCATGTCTAAAACAGTAATCACAAGATTGAACCAACAGAAGGACTCGGCAAGATCAGCAGCGCACGTTAAAACTGAATGCACCGGGATACGAACCCAATCGACTCAAGAGACAGTTGCACTTTTATATAGCCTAACTCGTCATCGTCACAGTTGAACAATTTATTTTCCCAACGACAAAGCAAACATTTTGATTATTAAATAATACTATACCGAGATGAATTCTTCTGTGAAGAATATTTATTTAGTTTAATGTTTAAAAATGGGGTGGCCCAATGGCTAAATAATTTTATAATAATAGACATTGATAAAAATAAACTAATAAGAGTAAATTTGATGAAGAAAGGTGACCCAGGGGGAAGAGGGAACATGTGGGAAGAATCTTCTTCCTTTCTTCCATAGTAGAAGCAGTCAAACACACATTTTAACACAAGATGGGTGACCTGGCGGTCTAGGGGTAAGGTGTCAGACTTCTATGCTAGCGGCCGGGGTTCAATCCTCGGTCCTGGCACAGATTTGTCTGATTTACAAACCCTTCCTTCACCTCTGACAAGACATCTTGTGAATGTGGGGAATGCCAGGCCTCCACCGTGGTTCGGATTCCACGTTAAACTGTAGGTCCTCCATTTCATCTCACAATCACCCTACCATTACACATTAGCGTAAGTGCGTATAACCCGAATGGGTAGTAAGACGCGGTGCTAATAATAATAATAATAATAACACAGAGTAATATTTCGATGTTTTAATCCAGTGTTTGTTATTTTCACTCTCCTCTATGTGTTTGATAAGGGCAACAATGCTGGTATATTATATTTGTGTTAAAATGCGCGACTATTTCTACTAGAAGACAGAAGATGTCACCTTTGTGCTTTGGATTCTTCCCACATTTTTACTCTTCCCCTAGGTGGGCTTTCTTCATCATATCATACGTTTATTTTTCCTTTTCTTTATTATTATCAATTTATAATATTATAAAAACATATTTAGAAAAATAAGTATTGCACAAGTTCTAAACTTATATTATTATTATTATTATTATTAGCACCGCGTCTTACTACCCGTTCGGGTTATACGCACTTACGCTAATGTGTAATGGTAGGGTGATTGTGAGATGAAATGGAGGACCTACAGTTTAACGTGGGATCCGAACCACGGTGGAGGCCTGGCATTCCCCACATTCACAAGATGTCTTGTCAGAGGTGAAGGAAGGGTTTGGTAATCAGATAAATCTTTGCCAGGACCGGGGATTGAACCCCGGCCGCCAGCATAGAAGTCTGACACCTTACCCCTAGACCACCAGGTCACCCCTAAACTTATATTGCTAAGGGATAATGTAGTAATCTTACCCTGACGGATTACATCATGGGGCCATAGTGTAATTAGTAAAGGTAAAACCCGTTTCCATTCAGGATAAACTGAGTCTACATTTTTTATACAGACACGCGCGCATACATAAAGGGGTGCGTAAGTACTAATTTTTTTTTAGTTTGAATAAAGGTTCAGTAACTGCTCAAACTCGGACTCAAAATTTTACATCTTTGTCTCATTACCTCTTTGTCCATTGGCAGCAGTGTAAAGTGTGAACTGTGTTCTTCTTTTCATTATAAAGGTCATATTGTGTTCGTCCCCCTTTTATATGTTTCTATCCACCTCTCCTGGACCTTCCTCCAAATATGATTAAGTTTATTTAAAAAAAAAAAGTGTTTGTACTTTTATGGCATTAGAAACTCTAAAGTTCATTGCTGCACTTATAAAAGTAGGCCACCTCACCCTATCTTGAGCTAGTTCTATCCAGTCCACCTCATTACAACCTATCTCTATCTGGAGCTAGTTCTATCCAGTCCACCTCATTACAACCTATCTCTATCTGGAGCTAGTTCTATCCAGTCCACCTCATTACACCATATCCCTATCTTGAGCTAGTTCTATCCAGTCCACCTCATTACACCCTATCTCATATCTTGAGCTAGTTCTACCCAGTCCACCTCATTACATCCTCTCTCTTTCAGGTCTGTTCTAATGTTAACCTCCCATCAGTGACTTGGTCTTCCCAATGGTCTCTTCCCATCGGGTTTGCCAGACTGTACCCCTAACAAGGTTCTAGATTATCCCATTCACTCTTCATTATGTAACCTTCTCCCCTCCCTGGTATCCTAATCCCTTTTTGGATCAAATATCTTCCTTAGCGCCTTGTTTTTGAGAGAACCGGTAAAATTATTATTTTGTATATTCAAAAGTTTCACATTTACATACCGCAGGCGAGATGACTACAATTTAATGATCAGTTCTGTTATAGAAATTAAACTTGAAATATTTCTTGAACAAATAATGGTTTACACGATTCGAACACGAAAAAAGCCTCTTTAGGTTTTCAGTCAAACGCTACCTCACACCCCCTAATATATGTAACCCGCCTCGGTGGCGTAGTTGGCTAACGCGCTTGTCGTGTTGAGCTCGACTGCTGAGGACGAGGAGATCGAGGTTCGAATCTCGGTCGGGTGAACTGGGGGGTGGTTTTTTCTAAATGGTTTTCCACTCTCCCTCCACGCAAATGCGGGTTCACTTCCTTTAATTCAACCTTCCCAATTCCTAATCCATTAGAGTAATTAGTACTTAAAGAGTATAACCCGAACGGGTAGTAAGACGCGGTGCTAAATATTATTATTATTATTATATGTATTTATTTCTTATTTTTGATGTAATTAAGGAGACTCGTTTTTGTTAAAATTTTCTAAAACACATTATTCTCACATGATATATTTTCACTGTGTGGTTTATTAGGAATTTTAGGTACAGTCAAGGAATATAAGTATGGTGATCTTTCCAGTCCACAACTCAAAATATATTTTAGTAGCTCAAAATATATGTACCCACGAAATGAGGTTGGTCTGAGCGGAATTATTTCGAACTAAAAAATTAGGGCTTTTAAAAATAATTTAAATGGTATTTGACAAGTGAACATTTGTTGAAAGTTTTAAATGTAGAAGTATTATTTTCACAGCTATGGAACCATATAACCGTACTGGTGCAAATATAATGATATGTTTTTTCACTAATAAAATCCTTCCAAAAATTCAGGGTGGATACAAAACATATTTTACAAAATTCCCTCACTTTTCCAGGCTACATTTTTAAATTTTCCCTGACTACTTTTTTTCAGTTTTAATGGTGGATGATGACTTTTTTCTTTCAGTGTTTAGTTGTGAAATTAATGAGATTTCTTAGACATATTTTTAATTCCCTGACTTTTCCTTAAATTCTTAGTTAAGTTCCCTGACATTTCCCTGTTTTTCCTGTCATCCAAAAATTCCCTGACTTTTCCAGGTTTTCCCTGTTTTCCCTGCCTGTAGCCACCATGAAATTGTACTTGTATTGTATGTGCAGCATAACATTCTTCACTGAAAAGAAAAACTGTAAGATTTATACCGAGGTCTATTTTGCAGCCTATTGTAACTGTACTGGCCAGCAGGAATCAGCGCGCGCACGCGTCTAATGATAAGCTCAAGGTTAAAAACAAAGAGAGCCCAGTGTGTGAGCGCAGGTACTATCACACTTGTGTGTCTCTCTTAAAGAAAGTTCGTGGCCAAAATGGAAAGAGAGGGGGGGGGGGGGGGGAAGGTTTCCATCGTTCAGTGTCGCTGTTCCGGTAATTCAGTAGGTCCATGTTACCGGGGGGTTTACACTTTCGCTGAAAAACCAGCGCGGAACAGAAATGTTGTCACGTGACGAGCTCCAAGCCAATCACAAGATTTCTGCCTCATCGGCGCGAGCTACTCTGCTAAACAACTCATTTCTACTTCGTCCCCTCTGACCGAGATGTTCGACACAGGAGAACCAACCATCTCATATCAGTGCGCGCGCGCATTTGACCACGCATGTGCTCTAATGCCAGAAGCAAGCAGACAGCTTCGTTGGCCGTTGTGAGGAGATTTGAAATTTAACACGTTAATGTAAAGCGTGTGTATCGATGTGGTCTGTTTTTTATCCAAGCCGTATATTTCCCACCACCGGGTTGCTAGACCTGTCTTAGCTCATATGCATTATAATATAACTTAGGACTAGGACAGGCACAACATCCAGTCCCCAACCTTTAAAGTATCAATGTGAAAGGGTTAGCCACCAAGGGATACAAGTCAGTAGTCAGTTTAAGGTGCCTGACACGATATTCACACCAAGGGATACAAGTCAGCAGTCAGTTTAAGGTGTCTGACACGATATTCACACCAAGGGATACAAGTCAAGTAGTCAGTTTAAGGTGTCTCCCTCCCAACCCAGCAACCCAGAAGGTAGGCCTCCATTGTCGGCAAATATCAGATTGGACAAAATAAGTTCACAGTTCCTCTTGGTTCCAATCCACAACTCATCGTTTCCCGTCTTATCCCATCGCTTGATAACTGTAACAAATGAGTGTTAAATTAATGGCCTGGGGTCTGGTCGTTAAGTCTCTCATATATTATGTTGGGGCTGATCCCACCAATAAACAGAGCTCTAAAAATAAATTCAAAATATGTCGTTAGTAGGATAAAAGGATGTGAGGGTATCAAGGATTTAAGGGTTCAAGGATTTGAGAGTGTAAGGGTACAAGGATTTGAGGGTGTAAGGGTTCAAGGATTTGAGAGTGTAAGGGTTCAAGGATTTGAGGGTGTAAGGGTTCAAAAATGTGAGGGTGTAAGGGTTCAAGGATTTGAGAGTGTAAGGGTTCAAGGATTTGAGGGTGTAAGGGTTCAAAAATGTGAGGGTGTCAGGGTTCAAGGTTTAGAGGGTGTAAGGGTTCAAGGATTTGAGGGTGTAAGGGTACAAGGATTTGAGGGTGTAAAGGTTCAAGGATTTGAGGGTGCAAGGGTTCAAGGACTTGAGGGTGCAAGGGTTCAAGGATTTGAGGGTGCAAGGGTTCAAGAATTTGAGGGTGCAAGGATTTGAGGGTGCAAGGGTTCAAGGATTTGAGGGTGCAAGGGTTCAAGGATTTGAGGGTGTAAGGGTTCAAGGATTTGAGGGTGTAAAGGTTCAAGGATTTGAGGGTGTAAGGGTTCAAGGATCTGAGGGTGTAAGGGTTCAAGGATCTGAGGGTGTAAGGGTACAAGGATTTGAGGGTGCAAGGGTTCAAGGATTTGAGGGTGCAAGGGTTCAAGAATTTGAGGGTGCAAGGACTTGAGGGTGCAAGGGTTCAAGGACTTGAGGGTGCAAGGGTTCAAGGATTTGAGGGTGTAAGGGTTCAAGGATCTGAGGGTCCTATCCCTAGTTTAAGTTTATTTTGAAGCCTCGCTCTGGCGTCTCAGAGCTCTTAACAAATCCAAGGTTTTGATTGGTTGCGCTGCATCTCCGCGGTCCTTCCGAGTCCCACGCACACAAGTAAAAAAACAGCCACACACGCTCCACGAGCTCATAAAAAATCTATTATATAAACTTTCACATTTGTCAAAAAGTTGGACTAAAACTACAAAATGGTGGTATGATAATATTATTTGATAGAATGAAATTTGAATAATATAGCTATTTATCTATCTATATAGTTATACAATTATGTAAAAAAAAATCATTTATCATCTTTGAAGAAATAATTACACACAAGAAAGATATTTAAATAAAGTATTACAAATAGATAAAAAAATATTAGAAAAAACAAAGTATAATACAATAAAATATACTATTAACATTCGTAAAAAGTGATTAACAGACAAACTAAAAATCCCACAACACTTTCCATGCATTGAAAGAAAACTACCCCACCGGGATGACGAATGCTCCTGTCGGGGCTACAACCTGCTCAACACAAATACATCTTATACCGATGTAACCCTTAAAAATAAACCCCGGGAGTTATTACCAACATAGAACATACACGTTTAAAGAACCAACTGTTAATAAGTTTACAAAACATGTCTCTGAAACAAGTTACACAATACTTTCATAAAAATCAATCCTAAAAGGTTTAGTTTCTGAACAAATTAATTTTGTGTATAAAATTATTTTCCAAACGCTTTTTTTTTTTGCTCTCAACAGGGCAGTTCTATTGAGGTGTAAAATAAAACCAACCAATTCAGAAGACAACGAAACATCTAAAAACAATATTGTACAATTTAAAAAAAATTTAAACAACGATAAAAGTGTGTAGATAACAAAACTTCACAGTAAAAAACAAATGGATCCAAAGATAATATTTTAATTACTTTTTTTTAAGCTTGAATTTATGTTTTTTTAAAGACTATTTTATAAAATGTTTGTGACAAGACTTATTTTTTTTTTTGATTGCACCTACAATTCGGTTACGCTCACATCAACGTCAATATGGCGATCCCTCGTACCACCAGCGCCATCTGTACTTACAAACACGGCGCGGTCACGCCATTAAGTCAAGTCATGGTTTTGAACAATGCACTTCCAATTCATTGAGCAACGAGTGTCGCAGATCGTGATGATGGGGGGCTGTGCGAAGGGTCAAATGTAACAAGATCAGTAAAATGGGGCAGTATCCATGTTTAGTAGCGAGCGAGTATCAACAGCGGTTGTCCCAGTGAATTGAAACGGGCATTAAATAGCTTTTAGACGATTTAAAAGAAAACTGTCGTCCTATGTGCATTTGTTTTACCACAAACTGAAATAATTTGTTCCGTTCAGCGGTAGTGGTGGCGTTACAGGGGTGAGACGGGTGGGTAGAGCCGCACTCGACATCACCAGTTGGCCATCCCTGGCTTGTTGAGGGTCATGAAGTATATCTGACAGGAGGAGCCACTCTTGGCTGACGAGAAGAACACCTGCAAGCAGACAACGACCTCTTGACTCATTTCGGGGACATAGACGTGCGCTACCCTGGACTACACTCCGAGATACAACTCTTCCCAGGCAAGGAGGTCAACACCGAGGACCGGCGACATCTTATCAAAGGTCCTGTGACCACCAATGTTTCTTCACATTACCTATCGAGCTTATTTTATCCCTTAAATTTAATCTTTCATCAAATTCTTATGTCCCCACCTTAATGAAAAAAAAGAAGCAAAGTATAGTTTAATATTAAATTATTTAAGTTGATTATAATGTTATATATATGATATAAACATATAAAACATGGCTTGTACAGTCAAAAGAAGAACACAGTTCACACTCGACACTGCTGCCAGTGGACAGAGAGGTAAGAAACTTGACCGTTATCGCCCAATCCCCTGACCTAGGTGTTCTGCAGCAATACCAACATTACCCCCATTTAAGGCCAGTGGCACCAACCTTGTCGTTTCTCTCGCACAAGAACTTGAGTTTCTGCGACTTCTTGTGCATAAAGACTCCATCCAGGTGTCCCGTCTCCACCGACCGGATCTCGATGGCCTTGTTCCCCCAGCCCATGATCTGTCCCGTACCAATGTACGCCACGCTCGTGGGCATCTCGCCCCACTGCAGGACGATGTTCTTGGACACCTGCACACACATTCCACACACCGGACTGTAAGATGACAGGCTAGTATTGGACCTTGTCACGAACACAGTATATTGTATGAGAAGCTGTCCAGTTCGATCTAGCGACGCAACATTCCTTACAAAGGTGACCTGGCGGTTTAGGGGTAAGGTGTCAGACTTCTATGCTAGCGGCCGGGGTTCAATCCTCGGTCCCGGCACAGATTTATCTGATTACCAAACCCTTCCTTCACCTCTGACAAGACATCTTGTGAATGTGGGTAATGCCAGGCCTCCACCGTGGTTCGGATCCCACGTTAAACTGTAGGTCCTCCATTTCATCTCACAATCACCCAACCATTACACATTAGCGTAAGTGCGTATAGCCCGAACGGGTAGTAAGACGCGGCGCTGATAATAATAGTAATAATAATAATAAAATACATTCCTTACAAACCTGTCTGCAATAAACTTTGAACCTTTCACTTGGCAATGAAATAAATGTCACCTTCGACTTCACTTCCCGGGAAATTCCGGCTTTAACAGTTACAAAGCTTTGCCAATAAAATACTAAGCTAATGTTCAATTGATATTCAAACTTGTGTTTGTTGGACGTTACCTTGCCATAGGTGTTGACGTAGACACCCTCATTGTCGTAACACAACAGTAGCTGCATTCCGTTGGAGTTGGGCAGCGGCACTATGCAGTGTGGGGAGATGGGGCCCTGCGTCTGGCGGGCAAACAATCGCAAGATCAGTTGAGCTAGTTCTATCCATTCCACCTCATTACACCATATCTTTATCATGAGCTAGTTCTATCCATTCCACCTCATTACACCATATCTATTATCATGAGATAGTTCTATCCAGTCCACCTCATTACATCCTATATCTATCTTGAGCTAGTTCTATCTGGTCCACCTCATTACACCATATCTTTATCATGAGCTAGTTCTATCCATTCCACCTCATTACACCATATCTTTATCATGAGCTAGTTATATCCATTCCACCTCATTACACCATATCTTTATCATGAGCTAGTTCTATCCAGTCCACCTCATTACATCCTATATCTATCTTGAGCTAGTTCTATCTGGTCCACCTCATTACAACCTATCTCTATCTTGAGCTAGTTATATACAGTCCACCTCATTACACCATATCTCTATCTTGAGCTAGTTCTATCCGGTCCACCTCATTACACCATATCTCTATCTTGAACTAGTTCTATCCGGTCCACCTCATTACACCATATCTTTATATTGAGCTAGTTCTATCCAGTCCACCTCACTAAACCTATCTGTTTCAGGTCCATTCTAATGTTATCTTCCCACTGGTTTCTTTTCATTAGTTTTGCCAGTCAATACCCTGAACATGGTTCTAATCTTTCTCATTCAAGCTGCGGGTCTACAAAATATATTTTGTTGGATTTCCGGTGGAGTTGATAAAGAGGGGGATAGAATCCAGGTATCGGGCACCCTGCGACGTATAGTCAGGCACACAATCTCACATGTTTTGGCAAGTAGATGTCGTAGACAGAAGCAGAGTCCAGGTCGACCGCGTGGAACCCGTCGGCTGACCCGTAGATGACCTTTAGTCTTGTTCCCTCCTCCACGGTGAGGTCGACAAGGAGAGGCCGGTGAGCCAGGTCACCAAATGACTGGACACAACAGATACATCATCGTTAAGGATGTCAAATAGGATCCATCAATTTTCCCCCTTGCTTCCTCTACTATCTCATGTACCCCCCACTTTCCTGGATAACCTCATTCCTAATCCTGTTTCTCCTTGTGAATAGTTAACAAGCTCCTCACAAACTTCATTACATGAAATATTAAGATTTATTATAGAAAGAATTTACTGAAAATTTGAAAAATGTATATTTGCATCATCAAGTGTGCGATTGGCTTTAGATTGCTTGGATTTCACGAGGGAAAACACACTCTTGTGTGCTGGCAAATATCGCACATATTTTGCAACCGATCTTTGATGAGCAATGAGTGATATTTGGTACACCAACCTAGCTTGATTTCACCAAATAATGACCTATTTCCAAATTTCATAGTCTCAAATGTTGAATTTATGTTCTAAACATAGTATTTTCTTAGTATTGAATGTTACATTTTTAAAAATTCCAGGTTTTGAGAACCATCTCTGTTAAAAAGAGAAGAGAGTATGCGTTCATTTGAAGTTTAATGCAAGGATAGAGGTTAAACTTGAACAATCAGAACGATGGCATCTCGAATCAAACTATTTGCTCCGTAACGTAATGTGTGTTGTGAGAGGGGCACTTACCTTGAAGGCCATGAACTTGTGGTAAGGTTTGGGCGCCCACGCATAGATTTCAATGCTGTCCTTGAGCGCTATGACCAGGAACTTGATGCGTTCGTACTTGACTATTTTGAAGTGCACTGCCCCTTGTAGGTCCCCCACATTGATCCAACCGTTGCGCCTCTCCACTTGCTGCCAACACAACAAAACTTTCGAGCACCTAGTCCGCCAAGCATCTTTCTTTGTACCATATGTCTGAATATATGAGGATTTTCCCCCCCCCCTCAAAATCATAATATGTTGTCTCATATTCCAATTTTCTAGCAGAGTTTGTTGGTTAGTAGTAGTTTGCAATGACCCGTATTCCTAGATCAGAGAGTAGTTTGTCAACTCGATGTTTCAAGGTCAAGCTTCTAGCTGCTGAATGCTCTCTCTTGATATCGGACAATGACAGGATTCTAACACAAATGTGATTTCATTATTTTAATAAAATATATTGATTCCTAAAATGTGTTAAAAATTATGGGTTCACTGCGACTTGATTCCTAAATGATTGACGATAATGTAGATCGTTAAGTCTAGTGTGTGCTCTTATTATTATTAGCACCGCGTCTTACTACCCGTTCGGGTTGTACGCACTTACGCTAATGTGTAATGGTAGGGTGATTGCGAGATGAAATGGAGGACCTACAGTTTAACGTGGGATCCGAACCACGGTGGAGGCCTGGCATTCTCCACATTCACAAGATGTCTTGTCAGAGGTGAAGGAAGGGTTTGGTAATCAGATAAATCTGTGCCGGGACCGAGGATTGAACCCCGGACCTCCAACATAGGAGTCTGACACCTTACCCCCTAGACCGCCAGGTCACCCTAATGTGTGCTCTTCCCTACACATATAGATAATTTTTGGGGGGTCGTCTTATATACCGGCTCTTAATTTTCGGTAACGATGGTAGTCCCACTTATATTTCACTTCTCACTCCCAACTTATTCTCGGAAAATGGTTATATGAAGTAGATTAATAATTACTCAAAGTTTATAAACTTTTTTTTTACAATTTGAAACAGGTACCTTGAATTTTTCAGATTTTCCATATTACAAAATATGCATTTCCTTATTATTTTATGAGCAAGGCTATAAATAAACATTCTCGTTTCTTTCATTGTTTTTATTATGTTTTACTTCTTTAAGGAAAACAGCTTTTTATGTTTTTGGGGCACGTTTTGTTATAAAGAAGGTGAGGAAACGCGGAGAGAAACATATAAAAGGAACAAACACAAGATGGCTGTTACAATGAAAAGAACTCGGTTCACACTTGAGTGTATAACAACCTGATAATTGAAAACAATTACTATAATAATATATATTATATTACAATTATAAATATGGCCATTTGCACAAATGGCCGATCTAATATAATTTGCACCCTCCTCGCTGGCAGAGTTAGCTGGCGCACAAGTTCCTTGTTGAGCTAGACTGCCGAGGACAGGGAGATCAAGTTTCAAATCTTGCCCAGGTGAAATAAGGGTGGTTTTCCCTAAATGGTCTTCCACTCTCCCTCCATGCAAATGCGAGTCCACTTCCTCTATACTCAACCTTACCAATTCCTAGACCATTAGGGCCGGTCTTATGACTCCTGGATAAATATTGCAATCAGGAGTTTAAAGTTAGCGACCAGATAAAGGTTATCAGCCACTTTAATATTTTATGCGTATTATGAACTGAATTTATCTGCCGGATAGTTAGCTATCTGTAGGATAAATATATTTTTATGCAGAAAACGCAAGGTTGGTACTGTTTTTACTGGTGCGCGCATGCTTATAAACCCTAATGCTACCGCTACAACATAGCGAGTGGTGAGAACGCTCAACATTTGTTAAATAATGTCTCCTAAACGGGTGCGAGTAAACAGATGGCATCACGTGGGCGCAGAAGCTAAGATGTCTTGCAAGAACTAATTTCGGTGTCTGCCAAAATGTGATCAATAGTTGGGTACAACGTTTACAAAATTTCATTTATTGTACTCACAATTTGATAATTTGTTCTTATATAAATATAACTCTACAAATAGCTTGTCAGTTTTTATAAAAGTGTGAATTAAATGTTCTAACTTTATATTGCTAAAGCCTGGGCCTGTGCTTACTAAACACGTGAACCAAGATTTTAACCTAGAAACAGATTCTGATTGGCGAAACCTCATTAAAAACAACGCGTCACTATGGCAACAACCATTTTAACTTCCAGATAAAAGTTATCAGGTACTTAAACCTCTCGATAAAAATGCGATGGATAAATACATCTTATGTGGTAGGTAAATGCACTTTTAACTTATCGACCAGATAGAAATATTTATCTGCCAGATTACTATTTATCCAGAAGTCATAAGACCGGCCCTTAGAGTAATTAGCACTCGAGAATATAACCCGAACAGGCAGTAAGACGCGGTGCTAACCCGAACCGGCAGTAAGACGTGGTGGTGCTAACCCCAACAGGCAGTAAGACGTGGTGGTGCTAACCCGAACAGGCAGTAAGACGTGGTGGTGCTAACCCGAACAGGCAGTAAGACGTGGTGGTGCTAACCCGAACAAGCAGTAAGACGCGGTGCTAACCCGAACAGGCAGTAAGACGCGGTGCTAACCCGAACAGGCAGTAAGACGTGGTGCTAACCCGAACAGGCAGTAAGACGCGGTGCTAACCCGAACAGGCAGTAAGACG
>CABFVX010003141.1:41662-55920 GCA_902151425.1 Timema shepardi
TGAGGATGTTGGAGTACATGAGATAGTAGAGGAAGCAAGACTGAGATGGTATGGCCATGTAGTGAGGATGTTGGAGTACATGAGATAGTAGAGGAAGCAAGGCTGAGATGGTATGGACATGTAATGAGGATGGGAAAGGGATGAATCCAAGGAGAATGATGAAAATTAAGTTTGTAGGAAAAAGACCGCAAGGGAGGCCAAGAAAGAGATGGAAGTAGCAAATAACCGCAAGTGTGTGAGTGAGATGAGAAGAATGGAAGAAATTAAAGGAGGAAGAATGGCGTAAGGGAAGAGGAAGATGGAGGTGTCTTACTAAACTGATCTGGGCACAATTAATTGATGATGAGTTGGTTTACAGCTCTGTCACTGATATAGTTTAGTCCTGAACTGAGCGTTAAACACGGTAATAAGATGACGAAACATCCACCCCAACAGATCTTGTGAGATAAATTACCAGTTTAATACTCCCCATAAAGTGAAAGTGCTCAAGTCCCAAAAAGCAACTGCCTTTAGTTGTCCTGCCGTCAAACTGGACAGTGCTACAAGACTCTTGTGTATCAGTCGAGTTGGCGACTCGTGTTTTGTCGGCCTGGCCGCGGCCCTTTCTGCAGACTCCCGCCAGGAGAGGTAATGAAAGATACCAAGGGGTGGTGTCCCAGAGTTCACCTACCAACCGCCGAACAAATACACCAAATTTGGCATCGGAACCGAGAACATAGTTTATATGATGTTGCCATGGTGTACTTCACCAATATAAAATTGCTAGCTTTCAGGGTAAACGAGGTATACGTAATAATTGGTTCCTCTCAATCGATTAAATGGACCAATGAAGAGACAAAAGTCTTCCAGGGCTATTCTTTCCAAGTGGGAGAATAAGATAATATTTTAATTTCAATTCATTATTTGTAATGCAGTTTCTCTGAACTTTTACCCAACTAGCACACACACCTTCTAACAAAACAACACACATTCAAACGAGGGTGACACAATTATATAAGTTGATATCTTTTATTAGTACATTTAACAAAAAAGGGTAAACAATTAAATCAACTGGGTTAAAGGTAGAGAAGCAAAAGCTTTGAGAAAATGCACCTGAATCAGGAAGAAGAGAGGATCGGATAAACCTGTTGAAAATGGCGCAAGATGGCATAGGGGGGACCATACAATTCACCCAGGTGAGACGTGAGCTTAAAGCGCCTTGTCAATGGAGCGCCAACTGGCACTGACAAGTGAACGCAGAAGCACAAATGATACCCTCCGCACAGTCAGGCGCTGGTGTCAGTGTTGCTAAAAGGGATTATTAAACCAGAAAAGGACGAGGAGAGTGAATGCAGGAATCAGCGCTGAATCAGGCAGGAGTGCTGACCTACCACCTACTTGTCCCTGTTCCAAGTTAATAATAGAACGCATGTGGCGAGACTCACCCTCTTGAGGACCAGGGTTCTGTCTGAGCTCTCCTCCTCGTCTGGCGTGGGGGGCAGAGGCCGGTTGGGGGCACCACTTGATGAAGGACCTACAACAACACACCTTACATCATCTGGTCTTTGAGGGAATATTGCATACCGCTTTCGTCAAATATTGAGTCTGGTCTTGGAGGAGATGTCTCATACCGCTTTCGTCAAATATTGAGTCTGGTCTTTGAGGAAATGTCTCATACCGCTTTCGTCAAATATTACATCTGGTCTTTGAGGAAATGTCTCATACCACTTTCGTTAAATATTACGTCTGGTCTTGGAGGAAATGTCTCATATAAGATATTTCATAACATATTTCAAAATTACAAAATAAAAACCCCTCATTTCAAAAGCTAACAACCTTCAAAGCTGTATTCAAAGAATAAAGTAAACTATCTTAAAGCATATAAAACAATATATATATATATATAATAGTAAATAAGCAGTAGTTTTAGCACCATGTCTCACTACCTGTTTAGGTTAAGAGCATATGTACTAATTATAATAGTGGATTAACGAGGAAGGTTGAATTTAAAGGATGTGTACCCACATTTGTGTGGAGGTAAAGTGAAAAACCACCCTCAGTACACACAAATGGGATTCCTACCTCGATCTCCCAGTCATCGGCAGCCTAATCTAAGACAAGAGTGATGCCTTAGACCATGTGGCCGCCGAAGCATGTAGTTTTTTGGTGAATTAATTGTGCGGGCTGTAAGATATTTCTATGTTGGTGACTCACCTTCATGGATGAGAGCAGTTTGTGGAGCTTGTGCTGCCTCAGCAGGTCTGTAAGGAGAGAACTCGGGTCTTCATCCGGCACACACAAGTACAGACATTCGGAGAGACAGAATAACACTTTGTTAGTGACTGTACACATGTTGCTCTAATGCTTGTTACTTTAAAGTATGGGAGACATGGCAATGCTCTGTTACTGACAGCAGAGGAGACATGGCAATGCTCTGTTACCGACAGCAGGGGAGATGTGACAATGTTCTGTTACCGACAGCAGGGGAGACGTGACAATGCTCTGTTACCGACAGCAGGGGAGACGTGACAATGCTCTGTTACCGACAGCAGGCGAGACGTGGCAATGATCTGTTACTGAGAGAGTTGTAGCAGTTCTTGGTTTTTTAACAGATAGATAAGGCAACGGGGCAGTTCCTCACTTTAGAAGCTGGAGGGCGCAGCGAATTTGGTTCCTTGAGTATTAATAGATAATACCGTTAATATAAAAATATATCTGCTGTACAAACTCTGCAGCTGTGTTATACGCGCATGTATGTTCATTGTCTTCACGAGTTCACGGGAAAGAGTACCAAGATTTTGCCATATCACAACCACAAATACAGCCTCTTTTTTTGGGGTACACATCTTTGGAAATGAGCTGCCTTTTGAAAACTTGATTTTCACCTTTCTTGGTTTCTGTTTGTTCTACACAGAATTCAGGACACGGCTGTCAAATGATTTCAATTCCTTTTTTCGATCAAGAAGCACCCGACTTGAATTTTTAAATTTATCAACATAAAATGTTACAACATGTAACAATTCAACACAATCCTAAATTTAACCGCCGTAAGAGCACGCTATGAACAGCGCAAATAAGTGACTTAAGAGACGGGAATATAGAGGGCTGCCGATGACAATTTTGCTGGTTTACGTTATAAACAGCACATATCACAAAATTTCAACTTAAAGGCACTTATGAGACGCAGTAACAATATATTAAAAGTCGGGAAGGTTTGGTTTCACCCCTGACTACACGCCATTTCAAAAACATTACCTGCTATTACCTAAACCGAAACCATATTTTTCTTTGAAACTATAATGGCAAGATAAAATTGTCGTGTTGAGTATGAATAGTAATTTTGCAAGTCTATGATTTTTGAGTGAGAAGCCTGTTGAACGATATCTTAACTATACTAAAGCAATTTGTACATCACTTTAGAAACCTAAAAGTATAATACAAGAACTCATTTGCAAAGAGCAACAAGTAAACAAGTTTAGTCCCTCATGTTTAGTTTGAAATAATAGTAATTTTTTAATTAAAAATAATATAATATAATGAAACTAAACTTGATAATCTAAGATAAATCCACACACATTTTATGTCAATCCTCCGAGGAAAATTTAATTAAATATCTAGGAATGTAAAGATTTGTGCCACTTGCAATACGATGGAATGGTCCCGAGGGGGCCCATACGCTTACAGAGGTTTGGGCGGGTCGCTGGCCAGGAGTGTTCCGTCATTCCGGACTCTTCCTTCCTCTTCTTCGTCGGAATCAGACTCCACGGGCGGGTCAAGGATGGAGGAGGCGGGCTGAGAGCTCTTGCCGTTCAGGCGAGACCGTGCCGGGGCCTCAGGCGGTGGCTGTGGAGTGACTGGAGGCATGACTCCCAGTTCGTTGAGCTGCGCTGCGATCATGTCCAGGTCCTAGCATATTGACACAACCACTGGTACAAGGACACATTCGTAGAGCTACCGGCATAGATACAGGAGGGGTGACACGTTGCCTCGGAGAATAGAACTTGTGAGGGGCAATGGTAGGATAATAGAATGGTATCTCCCAGCTTGTTCCCAGTCATATCTCTCCCTAGCCCAGCTTGTTCCCAGTCATATCTCCCCCTAGCCGAGCTTGTTCCCAGTCATATCTCCCCCTAGCCCAGCTTGTTCCCAGTCATATCTCCCCCTAGCCCAGCTTGTTCCCAGTCATATCTCCCCCTAGCCCAGCTTGTTCCCAGTCATATCTCCCCCTAGCCCAGCTTGTTCCCAGTCATATCTCCCCCTAGCCCAGCTTGTTCCCAGTCATATCTCCCCCTAGCCCAGCTTGTTCCCAGTCATATCTCCCCCTAGCCCAGCTTGTTCCCAGTCATATCTCCCCCTAGCCCAGCTTGTTCCCAGTCATATCTCCCCCTAGCCCAGCTTGTTCCCAGTCATATCTCCCCCTAGCCCAGCTTGTTCCCAGTCATATCTCCCCCTAGCCCAGCTTGTTCCCAGTCATATCTCCCCCTAGCCCAGCTTGTTCCCAGTCATATCTCCCCCTAGCCCAGCTTGTTCCCAGTCATATCTCCCCCTAGCCCAGCTTGTTCCCAGTCATATCTCCCCCTAGCCCAGCTTGTTCCCAGTCATATCTCCCCCTAGCCCAGCTTGTTCCCAGTCATATCTCCCCCTAGCCCAGCTTGTTCCCAGTCATATCTCCCCCTAGCCCAGCTTGTTCCCAGTCATATCTCCCCCTAGCCCAGCTTGTTCCCAGTCATATCTCCCCCTAGCCCAGCTTGTTCCCAGTCATATCTCCCCCTAGCCCAGCTTGTTCCCAGTCATATCTCCCCCTAGCCCAGCTTGTTCCCAGTCATATCTCCCCCTAGCCCAGCTTGTTCCCAGTCATATCTCCCCCTAGCCCAGCTTGTTCCCAGTCATATCTCCCCCTAGCCCAGCTTGTTCCCAGTCATATCTCCCCCTAGCCCAGCTTGTTCCCAGTCATATCTCCCCCTAGCCCAGCTTGTTCCCAGTCATATCTCCCCCTAGCCCAGCTTGTTCCCCGTCATATCTCCCCCTAGCCCAGCTTGTTCCCAGTCATATCTCCCCCTAGCCCAGCTTGTTCCCCGTCATATCTCCCCCTAGCCCAGCTTGTTCCCAGTCATATCTCCCCCTAGCCCAGCTTGTTCTCAGTCATATCTCTCCCTAGCCCAGCTTGTTCCCAGTCATATCTCCCCCTAGCCCAGCTTGTTCCCAGTCATATCTCCCCCTAGCCCAGCCTGTATATCAGTCATATCTCCCCCTAGCCCAGCTTGTTCCCAGTCATATCTCCCCCTATTAGAAAGATCTTACAATGTCTCCAAAGCTCTGATTGGCGACAGAGTTGCAGGAATGAATCTCCCAATTCTGGAAAGACACGCCCCTGTTGACGCTGCCGTCAATATCGAGGAACAACAATGGAGCAGGGAAGCGTTACTTACCAAGCTATGTTGGCATCTTATTTATTTTTTACCGCATTCTCTCGCTACCTGCTCAGGTTATAATCACAGGTATTCATAATTATAATGTGTTAGTTATGAGGAAGGTAAATTATGAGGAAGTGCACCCTTCATGTGTGGAGGAAACGTGAAAAACCATTTCAGAAAAAACCACCCTCAGTTCACCCAATTAATATTTTCAGCCCGAGGGTCAGTAAACATTTTAAGGGACAAATAGTAAAACAATATTTTATTCTCTGCGGGCCAAGAGTCAAACTCGAGAATACTTATGTACGCATACTTAAATAGCGAAAAAAAAAAGTTTTCACAAATTTTTTGAACAAAATAATGTAGTAATAACAATAATAACAATGAGTAGACTACAATTATTTGAAATACAGCTCTACTTATGAGAAGAATGGAATTTGAGTTTTTTTAAGATAACATTTCACCAAATTGGGGCTAAAGGTTTGTACTCCTTTATCATCAAAATTGATTGCTAATTTTAATTTGTAAATGCCGACCAGTATTGAGAAGGTCCATATTTAATCTTTGGAAATGTCTTCCCACAGAGGTATGGGCTGCCAAATAGATATATAAACCCCGAACATTTGATTTTAATTGACCATATTCATCGCTCGGAAGACATTTAAAGAATTCTTGTTAGATTTTTCTCTTGAAATTTATTTTTAGCAGGTCTTCACACGGCAGATTAATCACTTTGAACTGAAGGTCAGGTGGAAGCTCCTCCATTGTACAGTCAAATTGATTTTGAAATATGGAAATGTCTTCTGCATTTGCATCAATATAAAAAAAAACGCTGCTGGAGCTGTAGTTTAAGCTCAGAAAACACATCCGCTGCAGATTTGTGTGGGAATGAAGATTTCACTCAGTCTTTTAATGTTTTGACATCATGGACTAGACACGAGTTGTGACTCAACCAACGCCGGTCGTCATAGAAATGACTTTACTGCAGCATAAGTTTCACATATAGGCACCGTTTTGCTTTGTCGTTTTAAATCGGATTCGTTAAGAAATCCTATGATTTCTGCAACAAAAGTTAATTTCCGAAGCCATCCAGTGTTTGATGGTAGTGGTTGAGGGTGATATATTATAGACTTTATATAAGGAAAACATCTTTTCACTTTATGAGGTAATTGTATTATATTTGTAAGAAGGTACAGGAAAGGTGGATAGAAAACATATAAAAGGGGGACAAACACAATATGGCCTTCACAGTGAAAAGAAGAACACAGTTCACACTTTACCATCACTTTATTTACCATTTTCCTTTTTCTCCCCTTTTTTTGTTTTCTCTTTTAGGAAGTTGCGTTGCGCGTTTCACACTCCTCCCTGATGAGTTCCGATAGAATGAAACCTAGGTACGGGGGATTGGGCGGTGACGATCGATTTTCTTTAATAGGTAGCCATTATGTCTTTGTCCATTGGCAGCAGTGTGAACTGTGTTCTTCCCGTCATTGTGAAAACCATATTGTGTCCGTCCCCCTTTTATATGTTTCTATCCACCTTTCCTGGACCTTCTTACAAATATAATACAATCTCTCAATAAAACTTTACCACCACTGTATGGGAGGGTCAGTCAGGATATCCAGTTTATATTTCAGATAAAAAAAAAAGTCACAGTTCGGACCACGGTTGAGTCCATGAGAGCGAAAGAAATTCACCAACACATGATCGGTTCAAATGTTTCTGCTGAGTCGTTCTCCGTCCCACACACGTTTTTACCACCATCAGACGTTAAAACATTTTAGCCGATTCCACTTTAAATTGTGCTTTTTTTTTATAAACATTTTCTCAACTTCCTCGCGAATATTCTCACCTGTAGTTGTTCCAAGCTGACTGTTCATTCAAGGCAATTTTTCAGTCACTTCAAACTCGGCTCCAATAAATAGCAGCAAACTGAGCAGTCGACGAATCAAAAGTCGAGGAAAAACCACTCGCGATAATTTGCCTTGTGTTTTAATTGGCTATGGGTGTTGCCCCCGATGTCCTCAAACTCTTTGAGCGATTGTTCTCGCCGAAAGGATGATATATTCTCCCCCGAACATATCTCTTTGGCTGCTACAGTCAAACGTGATTTAATTAACTCACCTTCAGTAAACAGTTTTTTCTTCCTTGGCTAACCAATGAGCTACCTGTACACTTAGTTTAGTTGAGGCCTCAATTTCATTTTTCATTTTTGTCAAGATTTAATAATAATAATAATATTTAGCACCGCGTCTTACTACCCGTTCGGGTTATACGCTTTTAAGTACTAATTACTCTAATGGATTAGGAATTGGGAAGGTTGAATTAGAGGAAGTGAACACGCATTTGCGTGGAGGGAGAGTGGAAAACCATTTAGGAAAAAACCACCCCCAGTTCACCCGACCGAGATTCGAACCTCGATCTCCCCGTCCTCGGCAGTCGAGCTCAACACGACAAGCGCGTTAGCCAACTACGCCACCGAGGCGGGTATTTTTGTGAAGAAATTGCGTCGTTAAAAGTGTCCAATTTTTCTGACCGTTGCTTTTCTGTGAGTTGGGAATATTCTGTCGAGTGCTTAGCCTGGTAATGAATGGCTTTTTTAGTACAGCTATAGTGTCGGTGCGCGATAAACACAATGCTTTGCCATCTAATTCAGTAACCAAATAATAAACTCGCCATTCTTAAAGCACAGCATTCTAAGTTGACGTTTTTCTTCTTTTCTGGTCTTGACAGTGACGTGGTTGGTAAAAGAACGAGAATAGAATGTTGCGGAGTAATGATACACATGGCACTGGAACGCTGCCCAGTTACAACTGTGTGGCATTACAGCCGATGCCAGCAGGCACCATGCGGATGCAAAGCTATAGGAAAGATATTCTTCGCAGCTCTTCGACTCATCTGTTCCGTTATAGCTCATACTTTTTAGATTTTAAAGAATTTGAAAATGTTAAAATCCATTCTTAGCTTGCGGGCCATTAAATAAATTAAAACCGGGCCAGATTTGGGCCGGGGGCCGCAGTTTGCCAACCCTTGTTATCCCTTAAGACCCCCCTCCTTACCCTATCAGCACTCCTGTCTATTCTGAGTGTGATGCCCTAAATTCATACCCCACTCTACCCTTTTATTGTATAAACCTTCCTCTGTAAGGGTACACATATAAAAAAAACACTTATTTAAGGTTTGGTGATTTTGGAATTTTACTATTTATTTTTACTCAGCAAATACTAATTAACTATTATTTTAATATTCGTCAATAGGAGACATTCTTTAAACCTACCATTGTAACAGTGACTCTGTTTAATTTTAAAATAGATGGTTTTTCTACATTCAGTGCTGTATCAGAGAACAAGGGATGTTTCCGGGAATGAAACGAGCTAACGGCAATTAGAAGAAGAATAACGCAACATTCCCCCTACCCCGATTTTAAAAAGTTGTGTTGCGCGTTTCACACTCCCTCCCTGACGAGTTCCGATAGAATGAAACCTAGGTCGGGGGATTGGGCGGTGACGACAGATTCTCTTCAAGAGGCAACCATTTACCTCTCTGTCCAGTGGCAGCAATGTAAAGTGTGAACTATGTTCTTCTAGTCACCATATTGTGTTCGGCCCCCCTTTTATATGTTTCTATCCACCTTTCCTGGACCTTCTTACAAATATATTATGGGAAGGTATAAAGGCAAGATAACAAAAGTTGCCATTAGCAGCGATATTCTTTATTGCGAATCTCCCTTGAAAAACCCACCAAGGAGGCGTAATAAATATTTTTCAAACGGAGCTAAGTTTTAGTATTACCGATTAAATAATAGTGAGTTTTAACGTAGAATGCCAAGGGAGAGGTGGCCGAAGGGGATGAAGGGAGGTGTGGAGGAGAGGGGGGGAGAGAGACATTGGAGAGGATGTTCCAAACAGACCTGGCCGGCGGATGAAAACTGTTCATAATGATGATGAATGTGGGTTTTAATCTACTATCAGAGTTTCCCCCGCAGAGCCACTATCCTTATGTGTTGTGGATATTATGGGGCTACATTAGGTTGGTCTTCTGGGGGGATAAGCCCTTTCTCTACTTGGTTTCATAATACAACTGAACCATCTAAAACTAAACAAAATAATTTTTTTAAATATATTTTAAATATATTTTACTGTGCAGTTTATGAACCAGCCGATTATATCAACACACGACTTATAAGCTAATTTACATTAATAACAAACACAACACCTGGCCCCTGACCGTTAATCCATCACTGTGAAAAGGGGGAAACCCGCATTTCACGGATGATACATCTTTGGGTCCTGACCGGGGAATCGAACCCGGGACCCTTAAGCTCAGTAGGCAGACACGTTACCGACTGAGCTGAGGCGTCGGAACAAAACTCATCTTAACAACGACTCCTAGCTAGAGATGTCACGATACCTGTTTTTCTCGATTCCGATTCTTAGGTTCAGCCTCGATTCTTCGATTATCGATTCCGATTCTTGAACATTTCCTTTCTCATTTTCTAAACATTATTGCATAGAAAATCTAACGTACGCTTGAAACTTTAATTTCACAATGTTATAGATAGATATTTACTTATCACTCTAAAAGTCTTCAAACCTAAAAATTCAAATAAACCCAAAAATTAATTCAATAAATTGAAGATTTTACACCGTAAAGAAGAACACATTTCACACGCTACAAAAAATTTAAAGTAGCCCACCATAACTGATCCAACACGTGTTAGCTCACCAGAAATTAGTGATAAAAGTTTTGGCACCGATATATAGATAATCTATTGAATTAAAATAAACATAACTTTTTTTTTGCTCCATTTTTTATTAACTACATTGATTTTTTGTTCTAATTTTATTAAACTTATCTTATTCAAAGAGCTAAATAAAACAACCAAAAATTGAAAAGCGACCGAGAATATAATTACAGAAGCGCGACCATTTTAATTTGATAGGAATATCGTAGCTTTCAATATAAACGTTATGATATATCAATTAATGATTGATATATTAAGGAAAATTTCCAATCTAGTTTACGTATGATATATCAAGTGTTTGTTTAGAATCAATTAATATATTCTGACAGTTTCACTTAACTTTTACTTTTAAAAAACTGTGTGCCAAAGTTGTTAAGTTTTTCCATGGTGTCTACTAAACTTGACCAATGAAATCCCCCACGTTTTCCCCGATTTCCCCTGATCATTTCCTAAAATTCTAGAACAAAAAAAGTATGTCACATCCTTCTAACTCCCCCTCACCCCCTCCTTCCACGTTTTTCTATTAATCTTTTTTAAATGATAATAATAAGTTTTAAAATTTGAATTAAAGTTGTTTACTAGGAATTAAAAATATATTACACAGCTACAAACAAGAAAATGACATAATTTACTGATTATTGTATCTCATATTTTGAGTAAAATACAATTTTCCCGGATTTTTGTTGTGATTTGCCAAATTCCCGACTTATTCCCGTTTTTTCCCGATCACTTCAAATTCCCGGCTAATTCCCGTTTTCCCTGGATGGTAGACACCCTGTTTTTACCTCTTGATACTGTCATAATGTCAGGTCGTATTATATTCGAGACCATTTATTTTTTATGTTGAACACCTCAATGTTACTATATTCGAGATCGTACTATATTCGGGCCATTACGGTAGATTTACAATTTGCTGGCATTTAAGTGAAACGCCAACTAAATTAATATGAGAGATAATCAACTATCACCTATTTTGAATGTTGCCGTTTTGTTTATTTACTAGTTTTATCGAGAACTAAGAATCGGGTAGCGAGAATCGTGATAGTGATGATCGAGGAATCGAGTTTGACAGCCCTACTGCTAGCCCAGTCTAGTGATTAGCGAGTGCTACTGGTGGCAGCAAGCAGGAACTAATCAGGACAAGGGGAAATGTTGACCTACCTCGGGTCTTCTCGGAGGGACCTTGAATTAAGGACAAACAGAAAAGAGAAATAACACAGCATTAGGTTGGCAGCAAATCAAAACAAAAATACAACATTCAGGTTTGAGGTTAAAGCAGACAAGAATACATTGGTACCACCCTCTGGGAGCAGTTCCTGGGGTCAGTGGACAGCGGTAAGGGCGATGCTCGTCAACTTAACAGTTACTCAAGTCTAAAGTCAAAATAACAAAGTTCGAAAAATATTTTAGTGTCATTTGACTTAAAAGTATTCTTTAAATTTGGTTTGAGGACATTATAAGCTTGTGCGAAGTTTCTAAAATCCGGATCTTATTATTTAAAAGGTTCATGTCAGATTCAAAATTTCAAATACAAATAAATACCAGATCCGGATTCGATGGAATTTAATTTGAATAATCAAACTTTCTAAATAAGTTCGTATAGATCCATTATTTAACTAAACTATGGAAGCTTGCAGATTTTGTAATATTTAAAATCTAGTTATTATTTAGACATGGTTTAGTCGCTATATTTTTTTATTTAACACAATTAAATATGTTATATAATTTAGGCTAATATTTGATTTGGATTGAATAATATTCCATTATTAAATGTTTCAATCAGGTTCAATTCAAATCATTTTTTATTCGGAATCAATTCGGATTTGATTTGTGATAGAAAATGTTGGATTCACACAAGTTTAAAACATTATAACAAAAGTTGTAAGTAAGGCCAACAAAACAGCAGCAAGCAACTCTCGCAGCGGATGTTTCTACGACAAGTTATTTTACAAAGCACTCGCGCTATCCACACACAAACATTACCCGACAGGAACAGCTCACAGAGCGCAGACAACCGTTAAAACTAAATCAACATAATTGGTAGAATGTGGTAATAGCAAGGTGATTGGTCGCACCGGACCCACAAGCCATCGACTGCTCTGATTGGTTGAGACAACATTCACTTTTAAATTTATTTAATGTACGAAGAAGGGACACGATAAAAAAAAAAGGCAGTTGACATAAAAAAGAGGAACACAATTCACACTCGGATATGCTGCCGATGGAAACTGGGGTCTTGGTCACATCTTAATGGATCATTACCGCTCAAATTTTAAATTATTATTATTAGCACCGCGTCTTACTACCCGTTCGGGTTATACGCACTTACGCCCATGTGTAATGGTAGGGAGATTGGGAGATGAAATGGAGGACCTACAGTTTAACGTGGAATACGAACCACGGTGGAGGCCTGGAATTCCTCACATTCACAAGATGTCTTGTAGGAAGGGTTTGGTAATCAGATAAATCTGTGCCGGGACCGAGGATTGAACCCCGGACCCGCAGCACAGAAGTCTGACACCTTACCCCCTAGACCACCAGGTCACCCCTCAAGTTTTAAAACTAGGTTTTATTCTATCAGAACTTTCCGGCAGTGAAAGTGAAAGGGCCGAAACAAAGTATCTAAAGCACGAGTGGAAAGTAAAAATAGCTCGACTATTTCTATTCAATTATTTCGGCTCAAAGTTATATGTCAGTGTCGAGGTCTATACATTTATAAATAACATTTTTTTTAAGTTTAAGCGAATGCGGCAATTCGAAACCTTTCCAATGTAAATCAATATGTCTGTATTCAGTCCTCGAAGGTATGAAATGTGTTAAATATTATTCAAATATACGGTTATACTATCGGCTACACTGAGGTTTTATAAAGACCCTTTTCAAGGGGACCCCCCTCAGTGCTATAGTTGGCTAACGCGTTAGTCGTGTTGAAGCTCGACTGCTGAGGACGCGGAGATCGAGGTTCGAATCTCGGTCGGGTGAACTGGGGGTGGTTTTTCCTAAATGGTTTTCCACTCTCCCTCCACGCAAATGCAGGTTCACTTCCTCTAATTCAACCTTCCCAATTCCTAATCCATTAGAGTAATTAGTACTTAAAGCGTATAACCCGAACAGGTAGTAAGACGCGGTGCTAAATATTATTATTATTTTCAAGGGGGAAATAAAGAGGCCTATTTTCAAATCAATACGATGTGTTGAAAGGAGTAGAGTATTTCCAGGGACATTCAAACAATGTGTAGTGTATTAAGGCTGGCTGTATATTCACGCATAGCCAATAGCGAACAATTTATATTTATAAGTAATTACAGCAAACTTTCGCCCATATATTGGCTGCCGGCGTGTTGTCCAACACATTACATAATAAACAAGGCTTATGAGTGAACAATGAGCCATTTATCACCAGGCACATAAAACAAGGAAAATAAATAACCTTTTTCAAGCCGCTCAAAACTGCGAACCCAAAAATCTGTCAACCCCCATTAAGAGAATTTATTTTTAAGGCTTAGCTTGAAAATCTCGATGCTAGCAGATCCCAAACTTTCAATTTCTTATGCGCAATTCATTGCAAGTTGGTGGCCCTGTGGGTCCAGTGCGAGACGGAAGCTGTGGTGCAACAAACGACCAATCAGGGGCCGTCCCGGTGGAGACAACACAATATGGTACAGGAATCTAGTTTGTGAGAGGCGGGACCTAGTAATCCTGTCTAACAAGACCAGCGACACTCTTCCAACGCGCGTCAAACAGTTGAAATGTAATGTCGTGTTGGCTGGACTGCCGCAGAACAAAATACCCTTCACCAAACTAGATTAGATGGGATTACAAATATGATAAATATCGAGATATGAAGAAAGTACCAGCCCAGGTAGGAATGTTGGTTATAAGTTGCCCAGGTAGGAATGTTGGTTATAAGTTGCCCAGGTAGGAATGTCGGTTATAAGTTGCCCAGGTAGGAATTTTGGTTATAAGTTGCCCA
The DNA here is from genome assembly GCA_902151425.1 of Timema shepardi. Lineage (NCBI taxonomy): Eukaryota > Metazoa > Arthropoda > Insecta > Phasmatodea > Timematidae > Timema > Timema shepardi. The sequence continues at coordinate 55,773 of CABFVX010003141.1, forward strand.
GGTAGGAATGTCGGTTAAAAGTTGCCCAGGTAGGAATGTCGGTTAAAAGTTGCCCAGGTAGGAATGTCGGTTATAAGTTGCCCAGGTAGGAATGTCGGTTATAAGTTGCCCAGGTAGGAATGTCGGTTATAAGTTGCCCAGGTAGGAA
>CABFVX010003141.1:65420-93421 GCA_902151425.1 Timema shepardi
ACGAGATCGGTGACGGACCCCGCCCCGCAGTATTCCATTACAAGCTGAGAACAACAGACAATACGTAGTCTAGAGAAACGGGAAGAGGATTTAGTCTGTTTTCACCAATATTTACATATCACTCTATAATGACTACCAATGTGTATATCAAATTCAATTAATGGTTAACATACCCCACGAGAAATAAAAATAAATTGAATGTTCTCACAAAATTAAATTATTATATCTTTTTTTTAATGTGAATGATTCATATTTTTAAAAAATCCTCCAAAGCAGAATTCATCCATCATTCTGTGACAAATTTACCTGAAACTGATAGAAATAAAACTCCCCCCCCCATGTACACCCCCGCCAGGTAAAATAAGTGAAATAATGATTTAATGGACAATATAACGTCGGCCATATTACAACCAAAGGTGGGATGGATGGGAAACCGGTAAAAGGTCAGTGTTCTTGCAGTGTTCATAGCAAACAATTCTTTTGACCAAAATAAATCAAATATTGCCCCAGCAGACCCACATAAATTTTAGTTTTGTTCACAAGGTGATATCAACACTTGATGAATATCTGTCAAGGGTGTCCTAGAATTTATTGACAACTTTTTCTCCTCATTTAAAGCGTTTCTCCTCTAATGCCGCCATGCTCGTGAGCAATATTCAACAGGGTGTCCAATGCCCTGACTTTTCCAGGTTTCCCAGAGCCGATTTACATGGTGTCTACTCAACTTGACCAATGAAATCCCCGACCTTTTCCCTGATCTCCCCTGATCATTTCCTGAAATTCCCGACTAAAAAGTATGTCACATCCTTCTAACTTCCCCCCCCTCCAACCTCATTTTTCTACTAATCTTTTTTATTAATAATAAGTTTTAAAATTTAAATATTTTTTTTTATTTTAAATATGTATTAACATTGTTTACTAGGAATTATAAAATATATTACACAGCTACAAACAAACACTTCAGTTTGAATAACTTTATTATTTACAAATTTAATGATTATTATAGTTCATATTTTGAGTAAAACAACATTTTCCCAGATTTTTGTTGTAATTTACCAAATTCCCGGCTAATTCCCGTTTTCCCTGATTTTCCCGGATGGTAGACACCCTGATTTACTACTTTTTCAGCAAAAAAGAAGAGTATATTATAAACATTATTTTATTAAGATCCCAACTTGATGTATTCATAGCCATTCTGAAACTGAGTCACTCTATGATGGGGTGTAAGGATATTTGCCTAACTAAATGGACTATTGGGGCAGTGAGATCTAAGTTAGATTTCGGTGATAACCTATTGAGCCAGTCTTCCAATAAAGTAATCAAATTCTCCCGCATGTACATAGCCATGACTCAACTTTGGCCAAGAGGCGCGGTAGAGCGGTGGAAAGACATCGCATGTTGACCTTGAGAATTGAGTTTAGTACACTCAACCGGGGCAACTGTGTTAAAAACCGATTCGCGGTGTGTTTTAACCACACCGGAATAAGTGTGTTATTGTTGACGATTATAAATGAAAGTCGAGTATTATTTTTGTATGTAAAAGTTCGAAAATTTGATAAAATTCCTTTAATTTACCAATGATTTTCCCCCGAATAGGCAAAATCCTTGATATTTCACGATTACTAAGTTGCTAGACAGTCTGTTCAAGAAATGTTGATATCACCACGTGAAGAAAATTAAACAGTTATATTTCTACTAGATAAATATTAATTTTGCCGAAAAAAGATTGAATTAAAAACTGCAAAGATATATTGTTACTGTCCTTAACCCACCAGCCCTACCATCCCACCTCAAATAATTTGCTTAAACCACTTTTAACGAGAAAATTTGTATTTACCGGCTATTTATACCAAAATTTAAATTTTTATTCAATGAGATCCAGTAAACAGTTGACTACTTTACAACCTCCGAACACAAGTCTAGTTGTTTTAACAAGGACAGGAACACGACGCAACACCCACCCAGAGCTGGTCGTCCTTGCCCGGAGGACTCTTCTTGATGAACGCTCCGTAGTACGTGGCGATGTTGCGGTGGTTGGAATACTTCTTCAACACGTTGATCTCCAACTTGATCTCCTCCTCTTCTTCCTGACAACACGACAACACTGGCTTGACAACAGAGTACCTGGCTATAGGTTGCAACAATAACACTGGCTTCACAACACAGTACCTGGCTATAGGTTGCAAAAATAACAACAGCACTGTCGCTAGCGTCGCGAGATGTTGTATGATGCCCTTCCTCTACAGAGTCCTCCCTACATCCACCCTTCTTCTGTAGTCCTCCCTACATCCACCCTTCTTCTGTAGTCCTCCCTACATCCACCCTTCTTCTGTAGTCCTCCCTACATCCACCCTTCTTCTGGTGTCCTCCCTACATCCACCCTTCCTCTGTAGTCCTCCCTACATCCACCCTTCCTCTGTAGTCCTCCCTACATCCACCCTTCTTCTGGAGTCCTGCCTACATCCACCCTTCCTCTGTGGAGTCCTTCCTACATCCACCCTGTCTCTCATACTAGCCCCAGTATTCCATTGCGACTGACCTCTGTGACGTCCATGACCTTGATGGCTGCCAGCTGACCTGTCTTGGTGTGGCGGCCCTGGAACAGACAATTGGAGGATCTCAACTCAATATCGGCAGACACGCCCTTCAGTATTGGGCCAAAATAAGGTTTAGTAATCAATTATCAAGAATAATTACGAAAACAAGTATTTTATTTGTGTGTGTGCATGTGTGTTGTTTACAAAGCACATTATTGTGCAACATGTAGACTCTTCTTCTGCGCCAACCAAGTTAATATAAACACCATAATTTACAACAATGGGCATGCAACATGGAGCATTGAGGGCGGCATGCCTAATACGTTCGCACGCAATTGTGGGTTATTGTGTGCAGCCCAGAGGCACAGGTTCAAACCCAGTGGGGCTAACTTGAGTCCGATGCAGTCCCTCCAAGAGCCCTGTAGTTTGTCGATACTCGTGAGTGAGGGTAGCGTGTTGAGCCAGTGACCATCAATTGGACGTTGTTAATCTCCACTTGAGACTGACAAGTGACACCCACGTCACTATTTCAAGAGCCGCTACTGTACAAACCGCTAAGCGGGTCTGATAATCCCACGTAAACATTCAGCCGAGGGTAGAAATTACTCAATCAGGGTCGCCACAAAATATCAGAAAAAAAAATCTTTTTTAAATTTCCCTGAACCATAAATACAAATTTTCCTGACTAATAAAACACTTTTTTAAAGGTACTCAAAAATAAATATAGCTTACATAAACTTTAAAAAAAAAAAGTATTTGCATATGATACAACCAAAACATCTAGATCCCACGTGGACAAACAAATTTAACATTTTCCCTGGTCTGCTACAAAATTCCCTGACATTTCCCTATCCCCTTTGATGGTCAAATGATTCAAGTTGGGTGTACCGAGTGTGTTCCACTCCTCCTTTAGGCAAATGTAGCTACACTTACTTGAAACTCAACTGTCCTCATCTCTAACACATTAGCGTTGTTAGTACATAGGTGTACCAGTCTAAGTTGTGTAGTAAAGCACAGTGATAATTTTTTTAAAAAAGGTCCAGGTTATGTGTTAGTAATTTAGAAAGTCTATTTTGAAAAAGAAATTTGATTTATTTGAATTGAACACAGTGATATCTTTAAATTTAGTTCAATAGGGCTGTAGCAGCCCTGTATTAAAACTAAAATAATGTGTGATACCATCATCCCAAACAAAGCCCAGCCCTTACTGTCCCTGATGGTGATAACAAACCAAACAAAGCCCAGCCCTGACTGTCCCTGATGGTGATAACAAACCAAACAAAGCCCAGCCCTGACTGTCCCTGTTAGTGATAACATCTCAAACAAAGCCCAGCCCTGACTGTCCCTGTTAGTGATAACATCTCAAACAAAGCCCAGCCCTGACTGTCCCTGTTAGTGATAACATCTCAAACAAAGCCCAGCCCTTACTGTCCCTGTTAGTGATAACAAACCAAACAAAGCCCAGCCCTGACTGTCCCTGATGGTGATAACATCCCAAATAAAGCCCTGCCCTGACTGTCCCTGTTAGTGATAACATCCCAAACAAAGCCTACCCCTGACCTGTCCCTGTTAGTGATAACAACCCAAACAAAGCCCTGCCCTGACTGTCCCTGTTAGTGATAACAACCCAAACAAAGCCCTGCCCTGACTGTCCCTGTTAGTGATAACATCCCAAACAAAGCCTACCCCTGACTTGTCCTTGTTAGTGATAACATCCCAAACAAAGCCTACCCCTGACCTGTCCCTGTTAGTGATAACATCCCAAACAAAGCCTACCCCTGACTTGTCCTTGTTAGTGATAACATCCCAAACAAAGCCTACCCCTGACCTGTCCTTGTTAGTGATAACATCCCAAACAAAGCCCAGTCCTGACTGTCCCTGTTAGTGATAACAACCCAAACAAAGCCCAGCCCTGACTGTCCCTGTTAGTGATAACATCCCAAACAAAGCCTACCCCTGACTGTCTCTGTTAGTGATAACATCCCAAACAAAGCCTACCCCTGATCTGTCCTTGTTAGTGATAACATCCCAAACAAAGCCCACCCCTGATCTGTCCTTGTTAGTGACAACATCCCAAACAAAGCCCTGCCCTGACTGTCCCTGTTAGTGATAACAACCCAAACAAAGCCCTGCCCTGACTGTCCCTGTTAGTGATAACATCCCAAACAAAGCCTACCCCTGACTGTCTCTGTTAGTGATAACATCCCAAACAAAGCCTACCCCTGATCTGTCCTTGTTAGTGATAACATCCCAAACAAAGCCCACCCCTGATCTGTCCTTGTTAGTGACAACATCCCAAACAAAGCCCTGCCCTGACTGTCCCTGTTAGTGATAACAACCCAAACAAAGCCCTGCCCTGACTGTCCCTGTTAGTGATAACATCCCAAACAAAGCCTACCCCTGACTGTCCCTGTTAGTGATAACATCCCAAACAAAGCCTACCCCTGACCTGTCCTTGTTAGTGATAACATCCCAAACAAAGCCCAGCCCTGATTGTCCCTGTTAGTGATAACAACCCAAACAAAGCCCTGCCCTGACTGTCCCTGTTAGTGATAACATCCCAAACAAAGCCTACCCCTGACTGTCCCTGTTAGTGATAACATCCCAAACAAAGCCTACCCCTGACCTGTCCTTGTTAGTGATAACATCCCAAACAAAGCCCAGCCCTGACTGTCCCTGTTAGTGATAACAACCCAAACAAAGCCCAGCCCTGACTGTCCCTGTTAGTGATAACATCCCAAACAAAGCCTACCCCTGACTGTCTCTGTTAGTGATAACATCCCAAACAAAGCCTACCCCTGATCTGTCCTTGTTAGTGATAACATCCCAAACAAAGCCCACCCCTGATCTGTCCTTGTTAGTGACAACATCCCAAACAAAGCCCTGCCCTGACTGTCCCTGTTAGTGATAACAACCCAAACAAAGCCCTGCCCTGACTGTCCCTGTTAGTGATAACATCCCAAACAAAGCCTACCCCTGACTGTCCCTGTTAGTGATAACATCCCAAACAAAGCCTACCCCTGACCTGTCCTTGTTAGTGATAACATCCCAAACAAAGCCCAGCCCTGACTGTCCCTGTTAGTGATAACAACCCAAACAAAGCCCAGCCCTGACTGTCCCTGTTAGTGATAACATCCCAAACAAAGCCTACCCCTGACTGTCTCTGTTAGTGATAACATCCCAAACAAAGCCTACCCCTGATCTGTCCTTGTTAGTGATAACATCCCAAACAAAGCCCACCCCTGATCTGTCCTTGTTAGTGACAACATCCCAAACAAAGCCCTGCCCTGACTGTCCCTGTTAGTGATAACAACCCAAACAAAGCCCTGCCCTGACTGTCCCTGTTAGTGATAACATCCCAAACAAAGCCTACCCCTGACTGTCCCTGTTAGTGATAACATCCCAAACAAAGCCTACCCCTGACCTGTCCTTGTTAGTGATAACATCCCAAACAAAGCCCAGCCCTGACTGTCCCTGTTAGTGATAACAACCCAAACAAAGCCCAGCCCTGACTGTCCCTGTTAGTGATAACATCCCAAACAAAGCCTACCCCTGACTGTCTCTGTTAGTGATAACATCCCAAACAAAGCCTACCCCTGATCTGTCCTTGTTAGTGATAACATCCCAAACAAAGCCCACCCCTGATCTGTCCTTGTTAGTGACAACATCCCAAACAAAGCCCTGCCCTGACTGTCCCTGTTAGTGATAACAACCCAAACAAAGCCCTGCCCTGACTGTCCCTGTTAGTGATAACATCCCAAACAAAGCCTACCCCTGACTGTCCCTGTTAGTGATAACATCCCAAACAAAGCCTACCCCTGACCTGTCCTTGTTAGTGATAACATCCCAAACAAAGCCCAGCCCTGACTGTCCCTGTTAGTGATAACAACCCAAACAAAGCCCAGCCCTGACTGTCCCTGTTAGTGATAACATCCCAAACAAAGCCTACCCCTGACTGTCTCTGTTAGTGATAACATCCCAAACAAAGCCTACCCCTGATCTGTCCTTGTTAGTGATAACATCCCAAACAAAGCCCACCCCTGATCTGTCCTTGTTAGTGACAACATCCCAAACAAAGCCCTGCCCTGACTGTCCCTGTTAGTGATAACAACCCAAACAAAGCCCTGCCCTGACTGTCCCTGTTAGTGATAACATCCCAAACAAAGCCTACCCCTGACTGTCCCTGTTAGTGATAACATCCCAAACAAAGCCTACCCCTGACCTGTCCTTGTTAGTGATAACATCCCAAACAAAGCCCAGCCCTGACTGTCCCTGTTAGTGATAACAACCCAAACAAAGCCCAGCCCTGACTGTCCCTGTTAGTGATAACATCCCAAACAAAGCCTACCCCTGACTGTCTCTGTTAGTGATAACATCCCAAACAAAGCCTACCCCTGATCTGTCCTTGTTAGTGATAACATCCCAAACAAAGCCCACCCCTGATCTGTCCTTGTTAGTGACAACATCCCAAACAAAGCCCTGCCCTGACTGTCCCTGTTAGTGATAACAACCCAAACAAAGCCCTGCCCTGACTGTCCCTGTTAGTGATAACATCCCAAACAAAGCCTACCCCTGACTGTCCCTGTTAGTGATAACATCCCAAACAAAGCCTACCCCTGACCTGTCCTTGTTAGTGATAACATCCCAAACAAAGCCCAGCCCTGACTGTCCCTGTTAGTGATAACAACCCAAACAAAGCCCAGCCCTGACTGTCCCTGTTAGTGATAACATCCCAAACAAAGCCTACCCCTGACTGTCTCTGTTAGTGATAACATCCCAAACAAAGCCTACCCCTGATCTGTCCTTGTTAGTGATAACATCCCAAACAAAGCCCACCCCTGATCTGTCCTTGTTAGTGACAACATCCCAAACAAAGCCCTGCCCTGACTGTCCCTGTTAGTGATAACAACCCAAACAAAGCCCTGCCCTGACTGTCCCTGTTAGTGATAACATCCCAAACAAAGCCTACCCCTGACTGTCCCTGTTAGTGATAACATCCCAAACAAAGCCTACCCCTGACCTGTCCTTGTTAGTGATAACATCCCAAACAAAGCCCAGCCCTGACTGTCCCTGTTAGTGATAACAACCCAAACAAAGCCCAGCCCTGACTGTCCCTGTTAGTGATAACATCCCAAACAAAGCCTACCCCTGACTGTCTCTGTTAGTGATAACATCCCAAACAAAGCCTACCCCTGATCTGTCCTTGTTAGTGATAACATCCCAAACAAAGCCCACCCCTGATCTGTCCTTGTTAGTGACAACATCCCAAACAAAGCCCTGCCCTGACTGTCCCTGTTAGTGATAACAACCCAAACAAAGCCCTGCCCTGACTGTCCCTGTTAGTGATAACATCCCAAACAAAGCCTACCCCTGACTGTCCCTGTTAGTGATAACATCCCAAACAAAGCCTACCCCTGACCTGTCCTTGTTAGTGATAACATCCCAAACAAAGCCCAGCCCTGACTGTCCCTGTTAGTGATAACAACCCAAACAAAGCCCAGCCCTGACTGTCCCTGTTAGTGATAACATCCCAAACAAAGCCTACCCCTGACTGTCTCTGTTAGTGATAACATCCCAAACAAAGCCTACCCCTGATCTGTCCTTGTTAGTGATAACATCCCAAACAAAGCCCACCCCTGATCTGTCCTTGTTAGTGACAACATCCCAAACAAAGCCCTGCCCTGACTGTCCCTGTTAGTGATAACAACCCAAACAAAGCCCTGCCCTGACTGTCCCTGTTAGTGATAACATCCCAAACAAAGCCTACCCCTGACTGTCCCTGTTAGTGATAACATCCCAAACAAAGCCTACCCCTGACCTGTCCTTGTTAGTGATAACATCCCAAACAAAGCCCAGCCCTGACTGTCCCTGTTAGTGATAACAACCCAAACAAAGCCCAGCCCTGACTGTCCCTGTTAGTGATAACATCCCAAACAAAGCCTACCCCTGACTGTCTCTGTTAGTGATAACATCCCAAACAAAGCCTACCCCTGATCTGTCCTTGTTAGTGATAACATCCCAAACAAAGCCCACCCCTGATCTGTCCTTGTTAGTGACAACATCCCAAACAAAGCCCTGCCCTGACTGTCCCTGTTAGTGATAACAACCCAAACAAAGCCCTGCCCTGACTGTCCCTGTTAGTGATAACATCCCAAACAAAGCCTACCCCTGACTGTCCCTGTTAGTGATAACATCCCAAACAAAGCCTACCCCTGACCTGTCCTTGTTAGTGATAACATCCCAAACAAAGCCCAGCCCTGACTGTCCCTGTTAGTGATAACAACCCAAACAAAGCCCAGCCCTGACTGTCCCTGTTAGTGATAACATCCCAAACAAAGCCTACCCCTGACTGTCTCTGTTAGTGATAACATCCCAAACAAAGCCTACCCCTGATCTGTCCTTGTTAGTGATAACATCCCAAACAAAGCCCACCCCTGATCTGTCCTTGTTAGTGACAACATCCCAAACAAAGCCCTGCCCTGACTGTCCCTGTTAGTGATAACAACCCAAACAAAGCCCTGCCCTGACTGTCCCTGTTAGTGATAACATCCCAAACAAAGCCTACCCCTGACTGTCCCTGTTAGTGATAACATCCCAAACAAAGCCTACCCCTGACCTGTCCTTGTTAGTGATAACATCCCAAACAAAGCCCAGCCCTGACTGTCCCTGTTAGTGATAACAACCCAAACAAAGCCCAGCCCTGACTGTCCCTGTTAGTGATAACATCCCAAACAAAGCCTACCCCTGACTGTCTCTGTTAGTGATAACATCCCAAACAAAGCCTACCCCTGATCTGTCCTTGTTAGTGATAACATCCCAAACAAAGCCCACCCCTGATCTGTCCTTGTTAGTGACAACATCCCAAACAAAGCCCTGCCCTGACTGTCCCTGTTAGTGATAACAACCCAAACAAAGCCCTGCCCTGACTGTCCCTGTTAGTGATAACATCCCAAACAAAGCCTACCCCTGACTGTCCCTGTTAGTGATAACATCCCAAACAAAGCCTACCCCTGACCTGTCCTTGTTAGTGATAACATCCCAAACAAAGCCCAGCCCTGACTGTCCCTGTTAGTGATAACAACCCAAACAAAGCCCAGCCCTGACTGTCCCTGTTAGTGATAACATCCCAAACAAAGCCTACCCCTGACTGTCTCTGTTAGTGATAACATCCCAAACAAAGCCTACCCCTGATCTGTCCTTGTTAGTGATAACATCCCAAACAAAGCCCACCCCTGATCTGTCCTTGTTAGTGACAACATCCCAAACAAAGCCCTGCCCTGACTGTCCCTGTTAGTGATAACAACCCAAACAAAGCCCTGCCCTGACTGTCCCTGTTAGTGATAACATCCCAAACAAAGCCTACCCCTGACTGTCCCTGTTAGTGATAACATCCCAAACAAAGCCTACCCCTGACCTGTCCTTGTTAGTGATAACATCCCAAACAAAGCCCAGCCCTGACTGTCCCTGTTAGTGATAACAACCCAAACAAAGCCCAGCCCTGACTGTCCCTGTTAGTGATAACATCCCAAACAAAGCCTACCCCTGACTGTCTCTGTTAGTGATAACATCCCAAACAAAGCCTACCCCTGATCTGTCCTTGTTAGTGATAACATCTCAAACAAAGCCTACCACTGACCTTTCCTTGTTAGTGATAGCATCCCAAACAAAGCCTACCCCTGACCTGTCCTTGTTAGTGATAACATCCCAAACAAAGCCCAGTCCTGACTGTCCCTGTTAGTGATAACAACCCAAACAAAGCCCAGCCCTGACTCTCTCTGTTAGTGATAACAATCCAAACAAAGCCCAGCCCTGACTGTCCCTGTTAGTGATAACAACCCAAACAAAGCCCAGCCCTGACTCTCTCTGTTAGTGATAACAACCCAAATAAAGCCCAGCCCTGACTGTCCCTGTTAGTGATAACAACCCAAACAAAGCCTATTCCTGACTGTCCCTGTTAGTGATCCCAGTTCCCAACAACTGGTCCTGATGAAAGCACAGGCAAGAATCTGGGTCAACCTTAGACAATGTTGTCAAGGTCAACAGAATGACCCCAGCTGTAGTACATTTCTAATTAGAATTAGTCTTGACAAAATATTTCCCACTGATTGCAAATAATTATACTGTGTGATGTTGATGTTGGGAATAGCAGGGTGTTGATGTCAGGAATAGCAGGGTGTTTATGTCGGGAATAGCAGGGTGTTGATGTCGGGAATAGCAGGATGTTGATGTCAGGAATAGCAGGGTGTTGATGTCGGGAATAGCAGGGTGTAGATGTCGGGAATAGCAGGGTGTTGATGTCCGGAATAGCAGGGTGTAGATGTCGGGAATAGCAGGGTGTTGATGTCGGGAATAGCAGGGTGTTTATGTCGGGAATAGCAGGGTGTTTATGTCGGGAATAGCAGGGTGTTTATGTCGGGAATAGCAGGGTGTTGATGTCGGGAATAGCAGGGTGTAGATGTCGGGAATAGCAGGGTGTTGATGTCGGGAATAGCAGGGTGTTGATGTCGGGAATAGCAGGGTGTAGATGTCGGGAATAGCAGGGTGTAGATGTCGGGAATAGCAGGGTGTAGATGTCGGGAATAGCAGGGTGTATATGTCGGGAATAGCAGGGTGTAGATGTCGGGAATAGCAGGGTGTTGAAGCAGGGTGTTGATGTCGGGAATAGCAGGGTGTTGATGTCAGGAATAGCAGGGTGTTGATGTCAGGAATAGCAGGTTGTTGATGTAAGGAATAGCAGGGTGTTGGTGTCAGGAATAGCAGGGTGTTGATGTCAGGAATAGCAGGGTGTTGATGTCGGGAATAGCAGGGTGTTGATGTAAGGAATAGCAGGGTGTTGATGTCAAGAATAGCAGGGTGTTGATGTCAGGAATAGCAGGGTGTTGATGTAAGGAATAGCAGGGTGTTGATGTCGGGAATAGCAGGGTGTTGATGTTGGGAATAGCAGGGTGTTTATGTCGGGAATAGCAGGGTGTTGATGTCGGGAATAGCAGGGTGTTGATGTCGGGAATAGCAGGGTGTTGAAGATAGCTGCTAAGATAAAAGAATAAAAACTGTTACTTCCCTCTAGCTAAGAGCCTGGGAGGTTTGTGAACCTTGTCTTACAAACCAGTCAACAGTAAGTAACAAGATGTAACAAATAATAATAATAATATTTAGCACCGCGTCTTACTACCTGTTTGGGTTGTACGCTTTAAGTACTAATTACCCTAATGGATTAGGTATTGGGAAGGTTGAATTAGAGGAAGTGAACCCGCATTTGCGTGGAGGGAGAGTGGAAAACCATTTAGAAAAAGAAAAAAAAACAGTTCAGCCGACCGAGATTCGAACCTCGATTTCCCCGTCCGCAGCAGTCGAGCTCGACACGACAAGCGCGTTAGCCAACTACGCCACCGAGGCGGGTGATGTATCAAACTTTAAACTAGTTAGGAACAAAATATGGAAGGAAAGTAACATTTGCATGGAGAGAGAATGAAAAATTACACTGTGCATGAAACCCCCTTAGTAGTGCCATGTTGGACAGAAGAGCATACTGTCTTACCTTGTAGACCTGTCCATACGTGCCATTCCCAACGACCTCAATCAGCTCGAAGATACCGGCTGGATCCTGGAATCAGGTACAAAATACAGTCACTGGACAGTGTAGTCAATATATCACATTTGCCACCCGGCCGGTATTCAAACCAATCGCTCGGGAGATAAGTGCCATGAACAGTACGCTTCTTACAACAGTTACAAATAGTCGTGTTAGCGTATTAATACACCCGACAAGAATAAAACAAAATTAATAATTGCAATTTTAAAATTGTTTGTGAGGTTGCTGATGTACTAGAAACCTAGATTAGGAATTGACCTCTTTGTGTAACATTGCCTCCAACAAGTCGATGTGGGTTCCCCACATGAACCAGTATAGATGTTTGAGAACTAATTAGCTCTTGCAAATGAATAGTTAGTCTGTATCACCTTGACTACAAACATGTTGAAACACTTCTAAAGAAATCACACAGAAGTAAACTATCACACATGACGGTCACAACTAGTAACCTTACAAATAAATATATTTAAATGGCGTCACAGGTATTTTAGTGCACAATGGTAGATATGTTTATCATTTAATACATCTCAACCTAACAAAACCTAACCGTTCACTGTGAATAAATAAAAATGTATATTAAATTAGAATGAATGGAATAGGATGGTGTGTTTGTGAATATGATATTTTAAGAAAAACATTTTGTGGCTTTACAAGAAATAAGGTTTGGCCCGGTGTCCACACTCATTACTTTTTCAAATTCCCCGACTTTTCCATAAACATTTTTTTAATTTTCCCCTGATCATGTTTTACCCATTTATGTAACTGTTAGCCAATAAGCATGGACCGATCTTCAATGGCACACATGTCTGTGAGCTGCACTGGTGAGCACGTAGACAAAGGGGTCAGTCTCGGCGATGGGGAGCTCCAGGCTCAAATGAACTTAATTTGTTAGGATGAATTAGTTCACTTTATCTGTGACTAGCAATCCCACACACCATTGCCCGTGACCCACTGTGGTGTTGTGTTGGAAATATCCTCATTAAAGATCTAGTTAAAGATCCTGCTTTGAGGTGCATTCGGACCCTCTTACGTCCACCTATGTTAAAAATGTCAGATCTCTGCGTGCCATAGTTTTGGCTGGGCGTCGCACACAAACAAACAAACACTTCCTTTTCTAAACTAATATTATAAAGAGGAAATATTTGTTTTTTTATTTGTTTTTTTTGTTTGTAATGAGGAATAAATTGAATTTTCAAAATAAAATATAGCCTATGTTACTCACTGATAATGTAGCTTTATATTGGTGAAAGAATTTTTAAAATCGGTCCAGTAGTTTTTGCGTTTATCGATTACAAAAAAAAATCAAATCTTTCCTCTTTATAATATATACATATAAATAAATCAACAGTTTTTCATATATATATTTATAAATAAAAAGTGTTTGATGACCAAGAAGAATATTCAGAGAACTAATGTAAGATGTGTGCTATTTAAGGGCAATATCCTCCTCACATTGGGGTATTTCTTATCGCAACAGTTCCAAGGCTTCAGAAGCTTGTAGACAAACCTGACTTAATACCTAAACTCTGTTCAGCATAGGAATTGTTTTCTGAAAGGCCTTTTTGCCTATCAGAAATCTAATATATAGTAGAATATTGGTAGGAAAAAAGACCTTTCGGAGAGTAATTCCTACAGTGAATGGAATATAATTCTGGGTCTACATGAGAGAGAGAGAGAGAGAGAGAGAGAGAGAGAGAGACTAAAGTGTCTGAAACTTCAAATTGCGCTCACTCACTCACTACCGGAGCAGAAATAACACACAGAGCAACTCTATCCAGAGTGGCTCCATTAGCGTCCTGACCCTTTGAAAGGTCGTTGGAAGAATTCAAGCGCAGTAATTATCATATTAGTAACCAAACAAAGGAACAAGACAAGGTTCAATCATACAGAGTGTCCAGCACAACTATATTTTAAAACTCCCCGACTTTTCCAGATTTTCCAAAGCCAATCTCCAAATTTTCCAAGCCACTTTATTCAAACATAATTTTATTAAGATACACTTAAATTGTATTAATATTCTAGACAATACATTTCCCTGAAGTTGCGTCACTCTATGACTCTATATAGCCATGACTCAATTTTGGCTAAAGACGTGTGGTAAGGGAGGCGGGCAGGGGGGAGGATACTGAGAATTTATATTCATGTGCTCAAATGGTATAACTGCGCTAAAAGAAATTTGTGATACATATTGACTGGAAGAGATATCATATTTTGATTATTGTAAATTAAAGTTTCATTATTATTTTAATGAATATATATTTAAAAAAATCCAGAAATTTGTTCAAGTTCCCTGACTTTCCCAGGTTGCTGGACACCCTGGAATAGAGCAATGGTGGTTCAGGTGAATTCACAAACTATGAAATGTTATCATTTCTTCCGCAAATGAATTAAACTCGGCTTTCAAATGTAGGTAGTTTGTTTCATGGTAAGCTTACCTATAAGATAGTCTTTTGTATGAGTTAAGACTCATTTCAGTGGTCAAATAGTATAAGGCGTCACTCTCGTGATAGACTGGTCCGCCTATGAAGGGGATATCAGGGTTCAAATCTGGGTTAGGTGCAGAGAGATTTTTTTTTCTTCCTAAATTGTTTTCCACCCTCCCTCCACGCAAATTTGGTTTAAGTTCCTCTAAATTCAACCTTCCTCATCCTCAACACTCGGTGTAATTAATAAGTAGCCCGAAAGGGTACCCAATAAGATGCCGCCCTTAAAAAGAATACTTTCGACTAGGGCTCAGCTGTATGGCCGTATGCCCAAAATAGTCTCTAAGGTGTGCATGCAAATATTCCGTAAAGATGTGTAAAAAAAAAAAATTCCAAAAGGTTAAAATAAACTCTAAAAATATATTTTAGGTGTATTTTTCAAATTGTATCTACATTGACTAAATAAAGTTGTCTGAATAATAATATAATATTTAGCACCACGTCTTACTACCCGTTCGGGTTATACGCTTTAAGTACTATTTACTCTATTGGATTAGGAATTGGGAAGGTTTAATTAGAGGAAGTGAACCCGCATTTGCGTGGAGGGAGAGTGGAAAACCATTTAGGAAAAACCACCCCCAGTTCACCCGACCGAGATTCGAACCTCGATCTCCCCGTCCTCAGCAGTCGAGCTCAATACGACAAGCGCGTTAGCCAACTACGCCACCAAGGTGGGTAAGTTGTCTGAAAATCTTGCGCTAAAATGTTTTAGCATCATAATAAAGATCTAGGCTGCTAATTTGTTCGGGCAATATTTGTTTGTAAGAACGTTAATAGGCCCTATTTAAAGAATATGAGATAGACTAGGTTTTATATTGATACAATTTTATTTCTTCAATATATTATGCATTAGGGCATATATTACTAGACTGTAAGTTAAATATAGGTTTTAAAAATATGCTTTAAAACTGTAGAAACTCTAAATATTATGCAATGATTGATGAAACAAAAACTCAGAGCAGCTAAAATCATGTTTAGGCCCTAAATTATGCTTAACGTTGAATTAAGGATTTGAATTTAAAAAAAATTATGGATAGAGCACACTTTATATGTCCCATTTTTTGGCCGTTTCTTTCTTAATATATCTAAAATATTGATATCAGCCCAAAATAATTACAAACATAAAAAATATGTAGAATATATTTGAAGCAAAAAAACATTTGGGGTATCTTTTAGCCGTTCTATAACAAATTGGGCACATTAATAATTTTAATTTAATAAGCTAACCCATACTTGCTCAAATAAATTTGAGAGAAATGGCCAATCACGTTTGGGGAAAACCCAACCGTTTCACCAAACAATTTTTATTTTATTTAAATAGTAATTTCAAACTAGCCTAGTAACTGTATACAGTGGCGGCTCGAGACTAAGCACAGCAGAACTGCAGCACCTGCTATTTCCACTTCATAATATTGATAACATTTAATATAATGAGTCCTTTTTTCTTTATTTTTGTAGTACAATATATGTTCCTTAAGCTTAAATGTCAGTACTTTAGTAGCCATCCCTCAGTTTATGAAAAAGATACAAAAATCTGTGTATGGAACTGTGCGCTTCACAGTGCCAGTGATGTGGTGTTTGATTGTTGTGCGCATGCACACATAGGAGAGGGTAGAGAGAAAGGCGGGACTTCCAGGTAGAGAAAGCACTGTTGCTCTCGCAGTGCCGGCTCTGTCGTGATGGAGGAAGGGAGATTTCTTTTACTCAACGTGTGTTGTACTTAAAAACTGTGTACCATATTATTGGATGTGATAAAGTGTAGAAGAGTGTAGAATTAGATTATTATTCTGCTTCCAGATATTCTATTTGATTCCTTAAAAGACTAAACGCGCTTGCAGTACTTTCAATGGAGAAAAATTTCCTAATTTTCATCCAAAGATCAAGGAGAAAATTATTGAACTTTTTGCGCAAATTATCACAAGAAGAATGGATTTAATTTTTAAATGAATAGATCAAGCTTGAACTGTAACAATTTAAATTAAAGTGAGTAAAAAGTTATTTTTTGGTTAAGATTTTATCAAGTTCCTGAATAAATTTTCTTTTTTCCTTTTCCATAATTTTAAAACAAAGGCTAGAAATTTTCTGGAGCAGCATCTGCACTAAGTATAAACGATAGTTTCTAGGTCTACGTTCAAATTGATAATTACTAGCGGTGTAATCTGTTCATCAATTGGTTGTTTATGGTCTGCAGTCAAGAAGTGAATCCTATGGCAGGAATATAAACCTAAGATTATTAATCAGATGTAGGGTGTGGAATGTACATAATAGTATATTAATTTTCTCGTTTATCAATAGTTAAATTTAACTAGTAATGAATTTTCATTTGCTAAATTATACTAAATGATTCAAACGCCGTCTGCCAGAAATTGGAGTGATTCATTAAATTTGCCAGACCTAGGTCAATTCGGCCCAGCCCACCTTCAAGTAGAACCGTCCATATTTATTTGTCAACAATACGCAAGACGTCAAAAGCTAACAGACAATACTATAGTTGCTATAGTTTACCGAGATTTGTAAAATAATAAGATAATACCTTGAGAGCGTTCAAATCGATGTCATCTAAAGAGCAGTTTACACTTGGGGCCAAGTTGTGCGCCATCTTGAAAATATTCTTTGGAAACACAAAACACTTGACTAGGACGGGGTGCCCTTAATGCCCCACACCCCGTAAAAATGAGCACCTCGGAAAAGTTTGGGGAGATCGTCGACACCCTCAACTTTCCCGCTACCTACTTGCTAGACACATTTTTACACCAACACAAATCTAAGTTCGTTTCACATTGAACCCACACCTAGTGCCACATGACGTCACACAATGACACAAAACACAGCAGAAAACCCCAAAATGATGCACAGGATTATGTTATCGAATATTAACTATTGATTAGTTTAAGATCCTAAGATAGACAATATTTAGTTTCATAGGCAAAATAAGCTACATTTTTATTTATAATTCGCTTAATGAACAATTCATTGTGCTTCATTGAAGTACAAGGAGCCTAAGATTATCCTGTTAGGTCTTACAACAAGCTGTGCATATAAAAGCAAAAGAATTGGAACAAACTATTGTAGATAGAAATACTTTGGTATAGTTGGTATAGTGTTGTACGAGTAATTACGAGTCTGGCACTGTGAAGCGCACAGTTCCAAGCAAATATTTTTGTATCTTTTTCATAAACTGGGGGATGGCTATTAAAGTACTGACATAAACCTTTAATTTTAATAATGAAGAAAGATTTATTAATTTTATTTAAATAAGAAAAAATACGCTTTGTATGAAAAAAATTACTAAAGCAGTTTTAATCTAAATACATTTTAGGTCAGTCACTAAAATATAGTTAAATTCAACAACAAAAAAGCCGTAACAACAAATGTTATTAATAATGTTAGTTATGCTCACCTCTAAAGAAGACAATGTATTGAAAACTACTAGTGACGGGAAATCAGACACCACGCTAATCTGCTAACTATTACATTAAGTTAATAATGTCACGTATTCTATCAAATAGTATGTATTATGTTTTAGATTTGATACGCTTAATCTATTTATTAAATATTATGTTACAAATAAAATTATTAATAAATATGAATAATTAATTACTGATTCCACACTCTATCACTAGCTCCATCCTTATTAGTCAAGTTTACGAATATTAGGCTAAAGTTAAGGGTAGGTAGTCACGGTGAAAATGGGAAAAGGAGGATTTAACATAAAAAATTATATGTCTAGAAATAGGTTGACATTGACTATTTTTGTTCAGTTTAAAATTAAATAGTAGAATCACAGATATTCTTCTTAACAAATCCTCTGAGGGAGGTTAGAGGGAACAACTAAAAAACTAGGGAGAGAATATGTAATTAGTGATGCATTTAAAAGACTCTTTGAGTAATAAATGTACAATAACAACAAAGTTAATATTAGCTTAGGTTGAAGTTAATCACATAAACCCTTATTTAATTATTGATTTTATAGCCACATCATATAAATAAAAAAAATTAACATTCTAAGATATTCTAGCCCTATATGTGGAATATGATGGGGTGGATGATTAATTATTATGTTAATTTAATTATACAATACAACCAACTACATGAACAAGATACGAAAGATACAAGATTATTTCAACCCAGATGCCTTTACTATAGTAACAATTATTAAATGTGCTTAGAGAAAGGTCCATCTAAATATCATGAGATTTAATGAATCCTGGTTACCTACCACTCTCATCGAACAATAATAATAAATCAGCTCCCAACATCCTAGATTGGTCCTAATCTATATTTGAATCCCCAAACACTCCCGAGATAATTCTGGAGATATCGCTAGCCTGAGAACATTTGGATTAATTAAACATCTAATATCCTCTTTATGGTTCGTCTATAATCTGTCGCACCCACTTCTAGGAGTAGGAGTCGGCTGTCTACACTAACGCTAGAGTAGCAGTAATACATAGGAATGGCTTGTCGGAAGGCATGAACATTGTCGAATGTTTCCGATAATGTCGTTGCGACACCTTACATTCAGCCAATCAAAAACTAAGATGGTTGGACTACTAAAATCAGTTAAAATGAATACTAATTTAATCTAAGAAAATAAATATTTATTGCGTTTTTAAAACTTTTAGTAGAGATATATAATAAAAACATTTTAAAATATTTCTAAATTATTTGCAAACATGAATATGATTTTGTAGTCATACCCCATGTTGTTGTATGTGTGCTCTTAGCTAAGCGACAGGTTGTAAGTGAGCCATGAGTCTACTATACACTCGTTAGTAAGCCCTGGCGCGCTCGCGTATAGGTCCTAAAAGTCCAGGCCATACGTGGCTGTGGCGTCGGGGTCAATTATTAAGGTTTGCTACTCTTATCAATGTAAAGTGGCGAGGGTTTTTTGGCTTTAGCTCTCAACCATTTCATATATATACCCTACCAATTTAGGGAGATACTAAACGTTAGGGTCACCCATTCTTACCTAACCTGTGAATGTATCATTTTTAGCATCCCGTGACCATTATTTCGTCTTTCCAGCCAGTCCCGTGTCCATATTCGTTTCCTACGCTCCCTCTCATAATTTTTAATACCATTAATAATAATTAATGCAGCTACTGCACCCAAAATTAATCTCTGACGTTCTATAAATATTTGAAATAGAACCGAGTACCAAACTAGCAGAGTGTGAATACTATATTACGTTTGTATTGTACTAGCTATTATACAAATATCTAGGCGCTAGCTAGTACACCTGATTTCTAGTACAAGTGTCATATGATAGTAGCTTTAGACCATAAAAGTGCACAGGGTGTGAATGATGGGGGTGGCCAGTTGGAACACGAAGGGAGTGGGATGAACGTCCTTCTCCCCCTGAGAATTTGTTTGAATTTATTTTTAACAATTTCAATATATTTTTAAAAAAAGATTTTTTTATTATTATTTTGAAAGATTATTCTTTTAAAATAAATATGATAAATTACAATTACATCCTTCGGCTGAAGGGTGCCATTTTTTTAAACCCCATTAAAAAGTCCTTCAAGTCTGTATTTACAGCCCTGAGCCTAAATCAACTACTACCCTTGGAATAATGATCGGCACGTTTTCTAAAAGAAACGGGGTTGGGGCGTGGGAAGACATTAAGCACATCGTTCTTTGGTCACTTCAACCTTTCCTCTGCCTATGACACTCCTCACTACACAGCATGCAAGTATTTCGCAGCCTTTGAAGCTTTTATTTGTATAGTTTGGCTCAGTGGTCTAAAGCTGGGATCACTACTTATCATTGTTATGACTATGAAGCGTGTTTATAATTGTTTTAATGTAGACAAACATTACAAGAAATACTTAGACTATTTTGGATAAATAGAAATTATATCGCTATTGTGACAATACCTCATCTCAATATTCGAGTTAATATAAATAAAAGAAATTAGTTTAAAAGTTGGTTGATCAGGAATCTTATTATTATTGTTATTTTTGTTAAATTCTCTTACATGTTTTGTTTGCCTTCTTTGGTCTTGACTGTTTCAAGTAAGCGTCATGGATCAAATAACAAGCGCAAGCGTTACCAGTGCCATCTACATTATAGGAAGCTGGCTGTGAAGTAATTGATAAAAATATCTGTGTATATTTTGATAAATTTTTGATGACTAGTGGCCATTGAATTCTATAATATAACTGGATGGACATCTGTGGCTGAAATTTTTGAGCTGTCATCTGCATACCATTTTCTAAGAGAGAAGGAAACCTTCGGGTATCTCCTCTCTTACACCCATACAAGGCAATGTGACATTTTGACATCGTTCATTAATTTGATTGACTATATTAAATAAATCAATGTGGGATTAGTTAAATGAAATAAATATGTTAGTAAAATCTTTGAATAACATAACAAAGTTCAAAACCGGTTAGTTTTTTCTTTAAATAAGTTGATGTAGCCTAACATATACGATGATTTTTGAAGGCAGCTTGCTTGTAAGGCTTTATCTCGTACCAGACTCCTACCCTATGATTATTTAGGTAGGATAAAATACCTTCCAGAAGGAAATTTATTCTTCCATTCTAAATGGCCGTTTATCCTACAAAAATATTATATATATATGATAGTATTCTGGTACGAAATAAAGCCTTACAGATTGGGATTAATACTAAAAACAGGGAAAAGACTTAACTTTTTCACAATCACATTATCGTTTATCTGATGGAAAACAGGCTAATCGCAAGGCGACAACATACGAAAATATAATCAGATATTAACTTTAGTTATAATATTTGCCATCAGAGAGCACTAATGTCAACATAAAAACAAACCATCAGAGGGCACTGAGGTCCACATAATTTTTTTTATATAAAAAATTTGAAAAATAATTTTTCATTTATTAAAAAAGATTATGATCACCAAATTAAGGAGCCACAAAATGTTTATATTGGAATCTGCTGGCATGCGCACACTTGCTGGGGATTGTAGTACCTACTAGGTGCACACTACAATCCTACATAGGTGAAGAACCTGGTCATTCAATTTTGAGAACCCTAATGACCTCATTGTGTCGATGGGCCTCTAAATATTAATTTTGAGAAACAACTACGAAGCAACACTATGCACTATACCCTCTTAATATTGCAAAGCTGCTAACGCATTTTTGCAAGTGTGTTCGGCAATCAACACTTCAAATGCAAAATTCAAATAACCTCATGGGTGACTGTTTCATTGGGTAAAGACGAAGAATTGGCCTTATTCTGTTGAGGATGTCAGGAAAACTACAAAACTCACAAACTTTGTGCTGAGCTAAAGCTAACATTTGTAGAGCATGAAGGGATCTTAATTAAAATTACCCATCCGTTAGAGCATCTGCGCATAAACTCTTAGAGACTCTTACCTACAAGATCTATAAATCACTACTTACTCATACTAGTGGGAAAGTATTGACACTATCCATTTCTGTTTACCGGTCTAGATGTCACTTCTAGCACTGTGATATCTAAGATTAAAAGTTTGTTTTCACTATTTGGCATGCATTCGTTCTGAGAGGAGCTCTTCTTTTAAATCCCAAGAGTTGAAAAACTATCTACATTCATTAGGGATATATAATTGCAAGACAACACCTTACGATCCACGAGGAAACGGTCAGGCAGAGAAGTATGTATGTAGGCTTAGTGTGGAAAACAATCGAGTTCACGCTGAAAACTAAAGATTTAGGAACACAGCAGCGGGAAGAAGTAATTGAATTATGCGATAAGTTAGCTTATTTTTTACCACAATAAACAAAGCATCGCATGAACGTATGTTGAAGAACTCAAGATAATCTAGCTACGATTCATCGATTCCAACTTGACTGATAACTCAACTCTGGGACCTGTCATGATACAAAGACATGAGACCCCGAGTACGTATGTACATGTCAGACAGCCAGACGGACAGGAAACTACGATATCAACCAGATGTCTCACTCTAGCGAGGGTCTTGGGACATATAGACAAACCTGAAAAACAGGGTAGGATTCACACTCACGGAGGAGAATTTCAATCGGGCTCGATTCCTTAAGCTCAATACACTTCAACTCTTTTAAGAGTTTCATCATCTCGGCTTCCTGCTACTTTTTGGACAAGCTCTTCAGATTATTTTTCTCCAGAAAGTTTGATTCCTGCTACATCTCTAGTAATGTCTCCAGGTGAATCCAATGCTCAAGACAATCTCTGGAGAGAGAAGCTCGCGGGTACAACGTACTCCTTCCTACTTCCAGAATTGTAACACTTAGGAGGGGGAGATGTAATAATAATGTTAGTTTCTCTCTGGTACACATTGTTTGTTCTTTGCCCAATCATCTAGTGTTATCTTTAGTTGATGTGTCTATATTTCTTAAATTAAACCTAATCTATGGGTTGATCGAATCTTACTCATACCAACAATGTAAATTTTCAAAATTTATTGAATTAAAATGTACTCACCTAAATCACAAGAATGTAAATACAGTAGGATCTGACTAATTATAAGTTGGTTAATTCGAACCCACCATTATTCACCATGAAATTCTTATTTAAATCAATGGTAATAAATAACATTTAATTCAAATTTTAGAAGGAAATAGTTGGATAATTCAAAGTTTATACAGTATATTGTTAATTTTTCCAAGTTTCTATTCACTTCAAACCTAACTTAACAATCTCAAATAAACCCAAGAATCCCAAGAATGACTCATATTGAAAGAGAAAGCAGGGAATCTCGCACCAGCTGAGAGCGATTTTCCTAGACTAGGGGATGTTTTGACTCTGCTCTGATCGCTTCTGTGTGACAACGCCATCACGTGACGCCCAGCACAGAAAAGGTAAGGTTTATGTCACTCGTCCTAATCTGGCACCTTTGTCTCTCAGTGACAGTCGCTCATTATTACCTGACAAGTGTAAGTTGCGGTGTTTTGACGATGTCTAAACGTGGAGTCTACACAAGTTTAACCTCAGCCAAGGAGGTTTAAGTGGTAGAGGGGGTGAAAAACAAGTGTGATATCGCAAAAGAATATGGAATACAGCTGAACACTTGATTTAAAAGCAAAAACTGATTAAGTCTGAATTTTTGTATGGTGAGTTAATTTTTACAGTTTGTCATTTTGAGGTTTTAAATTTATTATATACAAACAGTTTAGATACCCATTGGTTAATTCAAATTTCGGATATTTCGAATTTTTTTAGCTATCCCTTAGACTTTGAATTAAAAATGTTCTACTGTATTTAAAGTAATGAAATTATCCCAGCTAGGCACTAAAAGTGTTTGAGTACATAATAGTTTATAAACTATCTTTGTTATTATAAAACTATAACAACCTAACAAACCTTGACATTCAATGTGCCAATATCATCTTTTTCCTGAACTCTCTACATTGTAATTGTAGACAGCTCCTTACTGCAACAATGACAGGTCCTTGTCACAACAATGACAGGTCCTTGTCACAACAAACAATGACATCTTCTTATTGCAACAATGACAGGTCCTTGTCACAACAAACAATGACAGCTCCTTATTGCAACAATGACAAGTCCTTCTCACAACAAACATTGACTGACAGCTCCTTATTGCAACAATGACAGGTCCTTGTCACAAAAAACAATGACAGATCCTTATTGCAACAATGAAATGTCCTTGTCACAACAATGACAAGTCCTTCTCACAGCAAACAATGACAGCTCCTTATTGCAACAATGACAAGTCCTTGTCACAACAATGACAGCTCCTTATTGCTACAATGACAGGTCCTTGTCACAACAATGAAATGTCCTTGTCACAACAATGACAGCTCCTTATTGCAACAATGAAAGGTCCTTGTCACAATGACAGGTCCTTGTCACAAAAATGACAGCTCCTTATTGCAACAATGACAGGTCCTTGTCACAACAATGACAGCTCCTTATTGCTACAATGACAGGACCTTGTCACCACAAACAATGAAATGTCCTTGTCACAACAATGACAGGTCCTTATTGCAACAATGACAGGTCCTTATTGCAACAATGACAAGTCCTTCTCACAACAAACAATGACAGGTCCTTATTGCAACAATGACAGGTCCTTCTCACAACAAACAATGACAGGTCCTTATTGCAACAAGTCCTCACAGTTTAGCTATGGGAGACTTGACATCAAACCATTTATACATTTAATTTTTGCTATGACTTTAGGATAGTAATGTTCATGTCAAAGTTGACAGTAATTTGACCACTGCAAATTACCTAAATAGAATATTAACAAATCGTTCAATTAACAGGAAGGAATAGGAGGTCAGTGAAATAATAACACTTTTTTTTTTTTATAAAAAGGCTAATTTATTTGATTGAATCTGTTCTATAAACAAATAAATTCACTAGCATTGTATAATAAAATTGCAAGTGTATCTATTTCCCAAGTGGTTATTATTTGTTTCAGAACAAAGTAAAAGTGAGATAGTATAAGTAGTTAATCAGAACAACTTTCTAATGCAAGGGTTGCAGACTTGCTCTTTCCCTGGTGGCCAATTCGGAAACCAGAAGCTAAGATTCTCGGGATAGAGTTCCAAGTAAAGTAATACAAATATTTTTACAAGATTATTATGTTTTGTTAAGGTACGGAGAAAAAACCCAGCTTCAGTGGCCGAATGGTCTAAGGCGCTACTCTCGTGTTAATATTGGCCTGCTGAAGATGAGGAGATTGGGGTTCAAATACCGGTCAGGTCTATTGAGGTTTATTTTCTAAAATGTTTTCCCATTCTTCTTTCATAAAAATGTGGGTATATTGCCTCAAAAATACTTCCGTTTTCATCCCTACCCTATTTGAGTAGTTACAGGTGCACCAAAGGTGGAGGGGGGGGGGCAACACCCCCAGGGCTTGGGTACCAGGGGGGAGGCCTGAAAAGTTGCACTTTAGAGTAATGGAAATGGGGCCCTACAAAATGATTTGTCCCTGGGGCACTTAGTGGCTCTCGACGGCCCTGACTAGTTATAATATATATGTATAACCTGAACAGGTAGTAAGATGCGGCGATAAAAAATGGAAGAAGCTACGGAAAAAAGCAAAACGTTTATAGATAAGCTAAATAATGGATTCAGATCTATTTAAAATACAAACAGCAGACGGACATGTTTGTTCACCAAACTGCTACGTTTAAGAAAGCGACGCATACCGCAATGTCCGTCAGTATATAAATAAAAGAAACGTAAGTGCACTCAAGTGTGTAATAAAGCGCTAATAAGAGCTGGTGGCTCACAGATCACAAGCTTACAACCCTCACTCTAAACAAGAGAACAACAGTTGTTTACAATAAAACATCTTGTTCAGACCATTCATTCATTACCTCTAGAGACTAGTAACTTGAAATATTTCCTATCATTATTTAAAAAAAAAAATATATTGAAGCAAAACACTTGGAAGCCATGATTAGACTGTAATCCAATCACATTTACTCAACAACAACAAGAACATGTCCGCAAACACCGACCCAATGGCGCCAACATCAGAACGCTTCTGAAACAATTTTATGCGATTTTTTAATATAGCGCTTGCAGGGCCGGTTATTTTTGTTTCGGTACAGGGATATAAACCACGACCTTTCGACACGAGCCTTGTCGAGGTGTTAATTATTCAAACAAATGTTGTTATTGTCGTGTTGTGTAAGATGTGAAGAGAATTGTAGCCTGAAATGTTAACGTAACAGTTCACCCTCCGTGACAAGTTGTCACGTTCGTTAGCGCTGATAATCCTTATTGACGTGTGTTAATGTTGTATGCAAGCCTGTTAGTTGTACGAGTAAAAACGTGAAGGCTTGAAAGATATAATATTTACATCCGACACAAATATACGGTTGGTGGAACCACACAAGCTCGTATGGGACAAACAAACAAGAATAAAAAAAAAATTGTAATAGTTTTACATCCCCCAAAATACGTGGCAGTAACTTCGATTTAGCTTTCAGTATTAGTTTTGGACCTGAAAGGATTTCACAGAAATTAAAAAAAAAAAATAAGTTTCAAAGATTTATATACTTTAACAAACAATTTTTAAAAAAATNTATATACTTTAACAAACAATTTTTAAAAAAATCGTTAAATCATACAAGACAGATGTAATTTTATAAATGTGTTCCATTTTAAGATTATTTCACTTTTAATGTCAACTTTAGAACTAACGTTGTTGATTAAATTTTTAAGCCAAAGCTTCATACTCTCATAATATAATCAAATTAGTAATCACCATTTTAAAATTATTAGTGTTGAGGAAGTTCACAATGTGATGATTGGATATAAAAAAAATAATTACTTATATTCTTATTTTATTGTTCTCGGTCAGGTTAAGTCCAGAGACCCAGGCCATTGTTGTCGCGGTAGCACCAACACAACATAATAAAATAATAACTAACAATTAGAAGCACAAGCTATTGTACACTTTCAACAAATCGCAAACGGGTCAAGACATAACCTTTATTTTGAACTCTTCGATGTAAATATTATACATTAATGATTTGGGGAGGGGGGTTTAGTTGCGTTAGCAAATAAACATTAGAAAAGTCTTGTTCCATTGTTAGTTTATTTAAATTCTTGTCCCGCTGGTTATTATTATTATTATTTCTTACATTAAGAGATATAATCAATGGTGACATGAGTATACTTCCCCGAAGAACGCGTGCCCACGTACTGGTACAATACGTTCATATAATTATATACATGGGTTATTTGTGTGTTCCACTCATTTAGTTGAGCTATATCTTCAACAGTTTAGTGAAACAAGTTTGTGAGACAGGTTTAGACCACTACCCCTACCTTGATGGTTAAAACGTGTCAACAAGGAAATAAAATAACATATCTGACAGCAAATATTATTATGTCTTCTTATGTCTTAGGAAGGAGGGGGATTCAAACATTGGATGAAAATTCTGGGAACTGAAGGAGGAGGCAGAGGACAGGGTGCATTGGTTTGCTGACAAAAGGAATGGACCTGTCGTAAGACAGAACACATAATAATAATAATAAAGTCTATGAGCATTAGTGTTTCCATCCATCGCTTCGTGCGGGCGTGTAGAAAGGTTGTATTTCCATCCATCGCTTCGTGCGGGCATGTAGGAAGGTTGTATTTCCATCCATCGCTTCGTGCGGGCATGTAAGAAGGTTGTATTTCCATCCATTGCTTCGTGCGGGCGTGTAGGAAGGTTGTATTTCCATCCATCGCTTCGTGCGGGCGTGTAGGAAGGTTGTATTTCCATCCATTGCTTCATGCGGGCGTGTAGGAAGGTTGTATTTCCATCCATCGCTTCGTGCGGGCGTGTAGGAAGGTTGTATTTCCATCCATTGCTTTATGCGGGCATGTAGGAAGGTTGTATTTCCATCCATTGCTTCGTGCGGGCGTGTAGGAAGGTTGTATTTCCATCCATCGCTTCGTGCG
>CABFVX010003142.1:0-15355 GCA_902151425.1 Timema shepardi
AAGTCGTCTCTTCTCGCACTCCTCCTTGAGGATTCTCATAACGTCAATGTATAAAGGTTGAAGGTGAAGTTGTCTCTTCTCGCACTTCTCATTGAGGTTTCTAATGACGTCAATGTATAAAGGTTTAAGGTGAAGTCGTCTCTTCTCGCACTCCTCCTTGAGGATTCTAATAGCGTCAATGTAGCTCTGCTTTTTCTTGTCTTTAAGCAGTCAAAGTACTAGAGATCTGTATGACCATTTGAAATACCTGTGTACAGTAAAGATCTGAAGAAGATTATCGTATTATCGTATTATCGTAATTCCATCTGTGTTGAATGCTAACCGCTTACGGTTGGGTCTTTGCGTGACTGCTTAGCTGACCGATGAAATAGCGTGATAGTATAATATTGCTTACCATGGGTCGCTGAAAAATAAGGATTATAACAGAAGAATTACTGTCTCAGCCCATTGACTACTTTTGGAGCTTACTGACAGCAAAAAGATATACAGACGAACAGTCAAACCATCAAACGCTCGGGCAGACTTGGGTTTTTATTAATGATAGATTAGTTTTATTATAAATATCTTTCAAAAGGGTCAACTGCAGATCACACGGAATGATGGGTGATTTCACTAATTTAGAGGTTTGCTAGATTTTTATCAAAATTGGACTGTATAGTATGTATTATTTAAGATCACTTTCATCTTTTAAGAAATTCCCTAAGTCTATAGAAAGTTGTGGATATTACGACCATTATTCCTGTAGACCTACTTACAGCGCTAAAGAAAATATCAAAATTAATTAAAAACCAAAATCTTAACCACTAATCATAAAAATAAACACTAAACATTAAATAATAACTGGAAATTTCGCCATACTTTTTAGCTCTTTGTATTGTACGCGTCTTCTGAAATGCCTTATGTATTAAAATAGTGGATTGCCTATGCGTTTAGTTCTAGGTTTTTATATTTAGCTTAATCCAAGTTTTTCAAAACTTTCAGCCTACCCACAAATTGACAATAACATAAAAGAGAAAGTTAGAATTAAGAAGAAATGTATCCACATAGGTATTATTATTAGCACCGCGTCTTACTACCCGTTCGGGTTATACGCACTTACGCTAATGGGTAATGGTAGGGTGATTGTTAGATGAAATGGAGGACCTACAGTTTAACGTGGAATCCGAACCACGGTGGAGGCCTGGCATTCCCCACATTCACAAGAGATGTCTTGTCAGAGGTGAAGGAAGGGGTTTGGTAATCAGATAAATCTGTGCCGGGACCATACGTGTCCTATCGCCCTGTTATCAACAATCATATGTTGATAGTGACACCCCAACAGGTACCCGTGTTGCAGTGCTCTCTGTTTGAGAAGACGCCGATCTAGAAGACCACACGTGTGTTGTAAGAGGTGAGGAAATCCAAGCGGTGGCGTGCATTGGGTCAAGTTCAGTCAAGTCCAAGGTTGGATCACCCCGAGCCTTAAGTGACTTGCACAATCGATAGGACCTACTGATTCAGAAAACGTCTTCCGCATCACAAGGTCACCGTCGAGAAAAACAACATAAATTCTACCACAGGTTCACTTACATCATACCACTTTGGCATCTGGGCACATTAAGTGACAGAATTCAAGAAACAGTTAACTAACTAGACCTGCTTTTCATTTACACAGTTCCACCAAACATCTTACCAGCCCGCTTCGGTGGCCGCGTCGTCTAACGCGCTACTCTCGCAGTACACTAGACTGCTGAGGACGGGGCGATAGAGACTCGAATTTCAGCCTGGTGTACTGAAGGGGATTTTCCTTAAATGGTTTTTCCACTCTCTCTCCACACAAATGTGGGTACACTTTTTTCTTTATAAATATAACCCCTAGAATCATTAACTAGACGCAGGGCTAAAAAAATTGAACCAAACAATATTCTATATAGAAGATTTTATATCCGTAAAAGGTTTTAGCTATATCTTTGTATTTATTATTTTTATTATTATTATTATTTTAAAACGGTGTCTTACTACCCATTCTGTCCCAACAGATATTAACACTGTTTGTATAGAATATGAGGGAGGTAAAAATTGATAGAAAATGTACCAGAATAGACGTGGAATAAGAGCATAAAAGTGTCTTACTACCCGTTTGGTTTATACGCACTTACGCTAATGTGTAATGGTAGGGTGATTGTGAGATGAAATGAAGGACCTACAGTTTAAACGTGGAATCCGAACCACGTTGGAGGTCTGGCATTCCCCACATTCACAAGTTGTGATTAATACAAGTCTTTGAGGACGGGAGATAGAGATTCGAATCTCGGTCGGGTGAACTGGGGTGGTTTTTCCTAAATGGTTTTCCACTCTCCCTCCACGTAAATGCGGGTTAACTTCCTCTAATTCAACCTTCCCAATTCCTAATCCGTTAGAGTAAATAGCACTTAAATCGTATAACCCGAACGGGTAGTAAGACTCGGTGCTAAATAAAAAAAAACAAGTCTTGTCAGAGGTGAAGGAAGGGTTTGGTAATCAGATAAATCTGTGCCGGGACCGAGGATTGAACCCCGGACCCCAGCACAGAGGTCCGACACCTTACCCCTAGACCGCCAGGTCACCTATGGGACTAAAGGTCCACTTCCCTGGCACCAGTGACCCTTTGTAATAGAGGTATATACCTGATCCCGAGTGAGTACCGAGACAAATTCCTTGTATGTGTAGTAAATATATCTGGCAAATAAATTAACACTCGTATATTTATAATTTTGGTTTACGTGGGAGGATTAGAAGAATATTAAGAAAAAACTATATCTATTAATAAAAGTTATAATTTAAATGTTGGTAATTCATCAACCCGTACCCTTTTTGGTGGTTGAATGGTCTAAGATGTAGCTCTCTCATAGTCTGAAATGCCATGTCAGGCGGATAGGTGTTCGAGTCCTGGTTGCGTTTACTAGGGGTATTATTTTCTTGAATGATTCTACAATATCCTTACACACAAATACGGGAAGTGACACGCGGTGACGAAATAAAAAAATTCTAACGTCTTTTTTTATTATAAAAACGAATTAACTAATTTAGGTCAAAATGAATTAATAAAATCTCTATCATTTATATTCTTATTCCATTAGAGTAGATTATGCAGAAACCTTAAACCAGTAACGGTATCAGCACACATAAAAACCATATACCACAAACAACAATCCACTACTATGTTTTAAAGAGTGTTATGTTATACATTATACCTAAATAATAATTATTACTACGAATTTGTTTCTAATATTCTACAAAAAAGAATAAAAAATATAGTTATATACCTTACGAGATATTAAATATCAGTAATAATATAATCTGCTATTACTTTTGACAATTAGACTCGTCAGTGAGCAAGATATACTTGTTTTTCTGAAGTGTTCTATGTGTGGACGAATGATGGTGAATACCAAGATTACGCTTGGTTTTGTATTCATGAGATTAAAATGTTTAGTTGATACTGATGTCACTTTTGATAAGACTTCTCAAAAAACTCACATACTCGCAAGGGTAAATTTTCTTTAGATTGAATATTTATGATAATTAAAATAAATTAAATATTTGAAAAAAATATACTACCTATTTCACAAACTGAGTGCACAAACAATCGCAGCCTATCAACCACCCAATATTTACCTAAATGCGATCATAAAATGAGATAAATTAACTACTCGACATTTTCCCTTAGACATTTAGGATAAAAAAACTTCACAGTTCACCAAATAGCATAAATAAATAATATCCTCTGAAAAATATTGACTAATAAGAATAATAGTTTTCCAAAGATCATCACGGCTCACCGAGCTATGTCACAACAATGTATTTATTTTAACTGCAATGTCATTGTTATCTAGGTGTGAGTTCAACTTTTGGTTTCTAGTTTATTTATCACAAAGTAGATGGATCCCCTTTAATATAATCTTTAAATTTCTGATTAGTTTATTTTTATATTTTTCCTTGACTACTCAAGCAAAATTCCTGTTTTGTAAGTCTATTTTTTTCTTTTAGCCATTTATCATCCACTATTTTTAAGTGCCTTCATTTTTAACTTAATCGTTACTATAGGAAATGCCAAAAATAAGATTTTATAATTATATTGAAAAGAGTTTAAGCTACTACCCTCTCCCAACCCATTTTCAGGACAATTTTTAAATATTATTAATTTAAGATGTATCTAGTTGTTTGATTTATCCCTTTACATTCCCAACTAATTTCAATTTTCTGCTGCAACAAAGATTTATTTTTTTTACTTAAGAAACCCACCCCCTCATTCCTTACTTTCTAAATTTAAAATCTTTAGTCCATTATAATTATTTGGAATGGTATTTATAATTACCTTCTTGCTGAGCTATATATTTGTTTATCCCAAATAAAGTTAGTTATTTCTATTATTTTTGGAATTATACACCATCTGTCCCCACCCTCATTAAACAACTCCTACTTTGAATTTCAAATTTTAAGATGATTTAGTTTATCTGGAATTGACCTTTACCTGCCTGCCAAATTTAAGTTTTCTACAACACCTAAAAGTGTTTTATTTTGTCCCCTCATTAAGAAAAATCCCAATTAGAATTTTAGTATTTTCTAAAATTAGTGTTTTTGACGGACTGCCGAGTTTCAGTTTACTACCAAACTATGAAGGTAATATCTACTATTATTTTTGGACATTTTTTAACTCCCCTTTTCTCCAATTCACACTTTCAAATTTCAAATTTTAGGATTTACTTGGCTATCTGGAATTATCTCTCTACATATCTGCCAAATTCTAATTATATCCCTCATTTAAAAGTATTTTTTCAAATTATATTCACCCAACTACCTCAAATTTATATAGCCCAATTTTAAAATTTCCCGTTTCAAGATTTTTGTTGTTGTTAAACGGTGTATTCCCTCTACATTTTTGCCAAAATTTTAGTTTTTCAGTTGAGCTAGATGTGGGATTTCTTTTCCGGACATATCTATCTTCAGTTTATATTGTAAAAATATTAATTTATGTAATGTAAAGAATGTATTTACTTGACTGTGTTATAATTTATTGGTGACCTGGCGGTCTAGGGGTAAGGTGTCGGACTTCTGTGCTGGCGGCCGGGGTTCAATCCTCAGCCCTGGCACAGATTTATCTGATTACCAAACCCTTCCTTCACCTTTGACAAGACCTCTTGTGAATGTGGGGAATGCCAGGCCTCCACCGTGGTTCGGATTCCACGTTAAACTGTAGGTCCTTCATCTCATCTCACAATCACCCTACCATTACACATTAGCGTAAGTGCGTATAACCCGAACGGGTAGTAAGACGCGGTGCTAATAATAATAATAATATAATTTATTATACTGTCAAGCGAGTATGTATCATATGGTGTCCTATTAGAGTGCAAATTGCTGTATTTCTTGCCATGCAAGGTACGAGTTTCATTTATTTAGATACATGACTAACGCCCAATTTTCTTAATAAGGTCTTTAAATACTAGAGAAAAGTTACTAGTTGTGTTCATACGTCTATTAATTAGATATTAAACTGTAAAGTTTGATAGCAAATAGGAAATACTTCTAAAACAACACTAATTAATATTGAAACGTTTTGTGAATGTTGAGGACAAACAATATTTTGGCATATTTTAAAAAGCACTTTCCTTTGAAAATTAAACTGTAGTATACATGAAAATGTTACATTGTAATATTATGTGATTGTATTTGGTTTGGTTTTTCTTACTTCCCATCTTACTTAAGTATGCGATATTTATATTTTGATTAAGCTAGTTAGTTAAGAATAAGTAAGTAATAATTTTGCAGGAGATTTACCCTAATTTTCTTGGAGGGAGAAAGATTAACTATTAAGGAAAAAAATCTTAACTAAAACCAGCCGAGATTTAAACCCCGATCACATTTAAACCTCAAAACTTAAAATATTAGCCTCACCTTAGTTTCGTATTCCCACCGATGCGGGTGTCATAGCAGGTTTTGGGACAGTAATATGCTAGGGCAAACTATAGTAATTTTGAGATATTAATATTTAATTAAATTAAGTGAACAATTAAAAATTGTATGTGGGAATGAAGCCTGTTACCTTTGGCTCGATGAGTCATTCTGGCGGTTCTTGTATTCACGGTTATATGTCACGTATTTCACTAGATGATTCACGAGATGAACCAGGATGGCTAAGTTATAAGGAGACCAATGACACGCAGAGCCAAATGTCTCATCTTTGGTTCCCGTTTTCAGGTTGTCAATTTTAACTTAAATAAATTTAACCTACAAATCAGTACAGATTCTGTGGACAACCATCACTTATTTGTTTGTGATACACATCACTTAATTATACCACTATTTAAGTTTATATTAGAGATGTCACGATACCTTTTTTTTTCTCGATTCTAATTCTCAATTCTTATTTTTAAGTTAAACCTTGATTTTTCGATACTCGATTTCAATTCTTGAACATTTCCTCTTTCATTATTTTTCCAAGCATACAACCTCACGTGAAAAACATATTTGTTCAAATTCATGGAAAAAACAAAAAATCAACTTAAAATGTAAATAGTAATAAAGAAAATTATTTTTGATTTTAACAAAGAAAAATCATCGATTTAATCGAGTATTAAAGCATATTGGAAATAATAATTAATAACATTATTAGGAATTGCAATAGTAAGCATGTGTTTTTACTTATAAATAAAGCCTTCTCGAGTAAAAAATGTATAAATAATTTAAAAATTATGTAGTAAACAACCGTCAAAAACATTTTTTTTTAAATGTACCAAAATGAATATCAAATAACGGCAACTAAATTAATATGGGAGATAATTGATTACAAATCATTCTGAATTTCACCCTTTGCTTAGTTGCCAGTACTTTCATTGAAACCTGAGAATCGAGGTATTGAGAACTGCTATATTAATATCCATTCTCAATCCTATCGATATCAGTAGGAATTGAGAGTACCGAGGTATCGAAGGATTGAGTTTGACATTTCTAGTTTATATAATAATTAGTAATAATACTAATATTAAAGCGTACAAACCGAACGGGTAGTAAAAAGTGGTGCTGAGGTAAAAACCTAATATTTAATCTTACATAATAATAATAATATAAATAATAATCTTGCCAGTATTTGAGGCAGACATTGAACTTCCAGAAATCATCACAAACAAGATTTTTCATATATTTAAGAAAGTATAGGAACACAAAATAATAGAAGTAATTGTTATTATTATTATTATTATTATTACTATTAGCACCGCGTCTTACTAACCGTTCGGGTTATACGCACTTACGCTAATGTGTAATGTTAGGGTGATTGTGAGATGAAATGGAGGACCTACAGTTTAACGTGGAATCCGAACCACGGTGGAGGCCTGGCATTCCCCACATTCACAAGATGTCTTGTCAGAGGTGAAGGAAGGGTTTGGTAATGAGATAAATCTGTGCCGGGACCGAGGATTGAACCCCAGCCGCCAGCACAGAAGTCTGACACCTTACCCCTAGACCGCCAGGTCACCATCAGTAATTGTTATTGACATTGAAGCATAGCATATTATACCAACCTAAGGTGGGACTTTCTTCTGCACGATGCCATGGAGAAAATGTTAAGAAAAGAGGAAGGAGTCTAGGAAGGAGGACTTGAATATTTGATGACTTGAAGGAGAGTAGAACATTCTGGGAGATCAAGGAGGCAGAGGACGGGGCGTATTGGAGGTCTAAGTTCACTGACAATAGTAATGGACCTGTCGTAAGACAGAACACATAATAATAATTTCAATTCAATTTCCAATTTCAATTTCCTTTATTATAGTGCTGGCCAACAGTCGTAAGACCTATAACAGGCCAGCACTGAAAAGTACACACGTACATACCTTATAATATATTATAGTTACACAAGAAAAAATGATAGACAAAAAATGGCTAAGTAATGTTATATACTGATGAATAGTTACGAGATAAAAAGTAGTTAATAATAATAAGAATAAAAAGTAACATTAAAAACAAATAACTAAATAGTAAGCAGTAACATTATGCCAAAAATAGAGCAGAATATTGTAATTTTAAATAATATAGGCAGAACCTCTACATGATAAATTATTTATATGGGATTTCCTTAAATAATTATCTAAGTTTAGCTTTTCCTTTATGATAGAGGTTGAATTGAACATATCTAGAATTGGCGCTATGGATATAACGACCTATATGGCTCGTCTTACAAGAGTTATCGAGAAAAAATAATTTAGTATTACGAGAAGCCCGAGAAGGGATATGAACGCCTACATGATCAAGGACAAATTTGCAATAAATTTTTTTATTGAAAATATTAAAAACAAAAAGTGCATCACAATAAAGTCTACGCGAGAAGAGAGTTTGGAGCCCTAAGAGGTTTCGAATTCTGTCATAATCATAATAAATCCGGTTACTAAAAAATTTATCATAGCATGCAGTAACAAATTTTCTTTGAATGTTTTCTATCCTAAGAGAGTCAATGAAACCAATAGCCGAAACTATTGTTAATGCATTTTAGAGAGGATACCACCTAAAATATATCATATTCTGAAAATTGAAAAATGACACCTGGACACGGGAATCGAACCCGGGCCCTTCGGCTTAGTACGCCAATTATCTTACCACTAAGCTATCCAGGATTCGTCCCGCGCCCGTGGTCATTCTTAACTCATAGTTTAAGGCAAAGTCTAAGATGGACGTGGAAGTCGTCAGCTTATAAACATGAGATTATATAAAATCACAGACTTCCACGTCCATCTTAGACTTTGCCTTAAACTATGAGTTAAGAATGACCACGGGCGTGGGACGAATCCTGGATAGCTTAGTGGTAAGAGCATTGGCGTACGAAGCCGAAGGTCCCGGGTTCGATTCCCGTGTCCAGGTGTCATTTTTCAATTTTCAGACTAAGAGAGTCAGTTAAGGTAATGGCATTCCAAGCAACAGTGGCATATTCTAACTTAGATCTAACCAGGGCGTAATACAGACATAAAAACAGTCAACTTTCTTAAATGATGAAGTAACAAATTTAATAAGCCCAAGTAATTACAATGACTGGGAAATGACATGGTCAACATGACAGTGGAAATAAAGTTTGCTATCCAGGAGGACACCAAGATCGTTAATAAAAAGTATACGAACTATGCTATCACTAATAATTATCACCAATAATAAAAATAATTTTCAAAGCAGTTTATACTACATATCGTAGTAACATTATATTAACAAAATAATGTAGGTAGTTAACAACACTCTACTCACACAGGGCCTTAAAATATTAATTGATAATTAATTTAATAGTAAACAGTTACAATCACATATATTTGAAACTACAAGTGTCAATAGTTGCGTCTGTCTATCTTAGAAATTGAACAAAGATCTAAAGGAAAACTTGGCTACTGTAGATACATTACATCCTGGGATAGAAACAAGTCTTGGTAAAAATCGACTGGACCCTTTGACCCTTCATCCAAGAGTACTCGCTTTATATTGTAACATTTTTAATAAAATTCACGCATGTCATAGATCAATAAATATATTATATTGAGGTCTTGGGGTTAACGCCTCCCACATTTACAAATTTAATGCTCTAGATAATATTTGACTATTTAATGGTTTTTAGTTCATCAACCCTAATTTTAAATCCATGAGTTAAAGATAAACTGATTTAAAACAAACAACATATAAACACTATGAAATAAAATACACAAATAGAGTGGAATAATTTCAAAATAAACCACTCTAAATTTTTCACTTGCAAATTACACTAAAAAAAGAGAGACATTTTTTATTTGTGGCTTTTCAAATATTTAGAACCATGTGTGTCATTTTGCATCCGGTTTTATTTCACACACTATCGTTATTGTGTTGTGTAAATATACATAACCGCGAGGTGGAGCTCTACTAACGGTCTGAATAGTCTACCTTGAATATTGAAACATTTCTCTTGAAGATAAGAAGATGTGTATAGGTTTATACTGCCCTACGTCATCAGCTGATACCCAACCTCTCTCGATCTCGCTCATTCCAAAGGTCTCCCTCTATCCCTCTCGCTCGTATTTTGTTGTATCTGCTTTCTCTTCGACTTGTTCTTGGTCTCCCTCGCTTTCTTCGTCCCATTTGTTTCTGGACTAGACAAGAAGTTCTAACACCTGATTTCATTCAGTGATAAATATTCATAATTATCTAATTGTAGAATTTTGATTTTCTGGACAGTAGATAAAACTGTAAATTTAATATTGTGTTTATTTAAATTTACAGTGCTACAAATTAATAAACTGTGATGTGATTCTGAAATATGATTCTAATAAAATAAGGTAGAATCATCTTACACGATTATTAAATTAACAATATACCAGTTTAAACATTAATCTTAATCCCTATACATTAGTACTATATAACAGATATGAAGGTAGTTTCTATAAAAATAAGATAAAACAAAAGTAAATTAAGATTTGTAAAACTTTTACACATTTTTATTAAGGATTTATTTTAATTTAAAAAAATATTTAAATAACCTAACCTACTGAAAACCCTACTTTATAACACTAAATTAAAATATAATTACCATGTATATTTGATTGAATAATATCTTTTATTATCACTAAATATTTTATAAATAGGGAAAATTATCTTATTTTCTCTTGTAATGATATCGATTTTTCCTGTCTTTTTAATATTCGAGATCATATTTTAAAGTAAAATTTTAATATTTCTTATTTTCATTTAATATAAAGTAAACTCATCTTTTCTAGACTACGGCAATGTTTCTTTTTCTTTTATTTTAACTGCACGTGTCAGAAGCATCGTTTTTGTTTCCGGGTTGTAATGCGCAGTAAAATAATAGCAGGTGCAGAGTAACGCGTCTGTTTTCTTAAATGCGTGCTAATTAAAAACTAACCCCATTGGTCGATGGAAAGAAAGCAAGGATTGGTCTGGGTTCGAGGGTGTGAACTACGGGGTTCACACGGCTCGACTCGAGAGGACGCTAGCTTGGCAGACGCGGCATTCAACTCTTCTTCGGCAGACGAAAGAGATGTGTAATACACTACAGCATGAATCTCGTATAGTTTGATAATGTTAGCTTGGTTGTGTTTGGAATCACGGCCAAGGTGTTTTTACCTAAATGGTTACCATTATTCTTTTTCAAACAACAGTGATATGTAATACATTATATCATTAAAGTTTATACAAAAGTATCTATTTTCGAAAACATTTATTTGTAATATATATATATATATATATATATTCTTCAAACCAAAGTGAAGTTAGTACATTACAATGGCGCCCAACGTGAAGGCATTCCAGTATAACGTAACAAATGACGTCACAACGCGGGGCAGTTCCAATTAGTACGTCACAATTGGCGTACTCAACGAGGGGCAGTATTTAAGGCTTTTACAATTGGCGTTCCAATGTGGGGCAACCAGTTTTCAGTCTTTTACACTATTACATTCTAAGTGAATCAGTGCAGGTATGAGATTAAAGTAATCCTTTAGCCTTATTGGCCGATCTTTTCACAAAAAAATAAAGTATTAAATTCTAAGGCCACAACGGAATATGTTAAGAAAATTGATATTTTTTGGTATTTTTAAGCTTTATAGCCGCCATTCCCCTAAAAATGATCTGCTGTGTTAACGTTTCCCTTTAAGTTAAAACAGACCTTATTATCTGAGGGTAGTCGTATCAATGACCATTTGGTTATATCACTAATAAAATTTAACATAGTTTAATTTTTATTAAATAATGAAGAGAATGTGTAGTTAAAGAGAATAAGTTTGTTGATACTTTTGAAAACTATAAATTCAAGATAGAAAATTAAAGAGATTTTAATTAGGATGAATTTTTAGTAATATGTGAGCATACTACTCTACAATTTTTATATGGTTAAATTAATTACCAATTAGAGCTTAGCAAAGTTAGGGTTGAACCTCAAAATAATTTCAGGACAGCTAATAATCTAAGAAAACCATTTACTTGTGTTTTTTTATGGAATATGAATCTCCCCTTAAATTTAATGTAAGTAAAATTCACCACACTTTTTCTATATAGATGATTCTTATAGTGGAGATACGAGGACAAGTACTAGAAATATACTAAAATTACTAGATTCAACTTATTTCTAGTATGCCCACATTATTTTGTCCTAACATTAGTAGGTCACACCAACCTTTTATAGTATCTGTCAACAGTTTCATGTCAATTTAAAGAACTGCAGAGATATATTATTATTATTAATTCTCTTAGTCAAAATTTAAAGAAAAAAAACAAAAGCAATATACAAAAACTTGTGATGGGTTAAAATTATTAAATTACATCATTTATAAATTCAAACTAAAAATTATATATGGAATGAACTGCCTTTGACAACTAAATTCTTTCATCCCACTAAATATGAACATTGAATCACAAATACCTTCGTCAGAAGTAATAATAGCTTCCCCTTAAAACACAACCCCTTCCATAATAGCCATAGTATCTCACCATAATTATGGTTTTCCCAACCATCCAAGTTAATATTATTATTAGCACCACGTCTTACTACCCGTTTGGGCTATACGCACTTACGCTAATGGGTAATGGTAGGGTGACTGCGAGATGAAATGGAGGACCTACAGTTTAACGTGGGATCCGAACCACGGTGGAGGCCTGGCATTCCCCACATTCACATGTTGTGATTAATACACGTCTTATCAGAGGTGAAGGAAGGGTTTGGTAGTCAGATAAGTTTGTGCCGGGACCGAGGATTGAACCCTAGCCACCAGCACAGAAGACTCCCAGGTCACCATCAAATTAATATTGTACTAAGATAACTTGAAGCCTTCACTGACTTCTAATCAAGACAAAATGTGTGCAGGAAATTCTTATATTTGAGTATTCATGCCTTTACAAAACATCACTAGTATTAGAACTTAGACCTATTAATATAAATGTTTTAGTATTACTTATAAATACAGCAAACTAAGAAAATATTAGCTAAATATTAAAAATTACAAAAAATAATGACCGCGACATTAACATTATAAAACATTATAAAACATTTTTACAACCATTGTATCGTTTACTAAATCTATTTAAGCACTAGAATTGTGTCTGAAGCGACTAAAATAAGATGATCTGTGCTTCTGTGTTGGGGGCCCGTGGTTCAATCCTCGGTCCTGGCACAGATTTATCTGATTACCAAACCCTTCCTTCACCTCTTACAAGACATCTTGTGAATGTGGGGAATGCCAGGCCTCCACCATGGTTCGGATTCCACGTTAAACTGTAGGTCCTCCATTTCATCTCACAATCACCCTACCATTACACATTAGCGTAAGTGCGTATAAACCGAGTGGTTAGTAAGACGTAGTGCTAGTAAAAATTATTATTATTTTTATTTTTTATTTATTATTTATAGAGCGTACCAATAAAACGATGATATGGTTACAAAATATATATATATTTTTTTACTTTCAATTTAAACTCTATGTA
The DNA here is from genome assembly GCA_902151425.1 of Timema shepardi. Taxonomy (NCBI): domain Eukaryota; kingdom Metazoa; phylum Arthropoda; class Insecta; order Phasmatodea; family Timematidae; genus Timema; species Timema shepardi. The sequence goes on from CABFVX010003142.1 coordinate 13,459, forward strand.
ACTATTATTGTTAATTTACTGGTTTTGATTTCTATCTAAAGTGATAGCTGTCAAACATGTGCTTTAATGCATATGCTTGTTAGAATATATAGTAATTAGGCATATGTCAGCTATTGACCAAATTTCCAATCACTATAATATGTCTTGAGGTGTTGAATTAATGATCTTTGATCTAAAACTTCAGCTACTTAAATTAGTCTTTTATATTTTATCTATTCCGAAACAATTTGTAATTTATATTTATTGGTTATCAACAAATGTAATAAAATAATCAATAATTCAATCATTATCTAACTCCTTAAACTACTCACCCATCTACCTACCGGTTCCTTAAATTATGTTATCATACACCTACTCCTTAAATAGCTAAATAATATGCTTATTAAATTCCTCAATTATTTTCACATTCCCTGATATGCCAGATTATTTATTAGCTCCCTCATTTCTTTATTCACTCAATCAACAATATACTCAATAAATATCTCACTCACTCACTTGTTCAATCATTATTTATTTAACAACTCCCTCGCTAACTAACCCGTTCATTCATTCACTCAATAAATACTGCATTCAGCCACTCATTCAATCTATCACCCATAAAGTAAAGTATGTAATTCTTGCCTCAATTATTAACTCACTCATCACTCTCTTATTCAGTCCTTCACATATTTACTAACTCAAAACTCGCCCTCACACCACTCAAAAAGTGTTACTCAATTTAAACAAGAGATAATTAATATATTCTTAAGAAGTTAAATCAAATAGATAGGTGCGTGGATTTATGTTAAAACCAGAAATTGTATAGAATTACCCACCTCGGTGGCGTAGTTGGCTAACGCGTTTGTCGTGTTGAGCTCGACTGCTGAGGACGGGGAGATCGAGGTTCGAATCTCGGTCGGGTGAACTAGGGGTGGTTTTTCCTAAATGGTTTTCCACTCTCCCTCCACGCAAATGTGGGTTCACTTCCTCTATTGGAACCTTCCTAATTCCTAATCCATTAGAGTAATTAGTACTTAAAGCGTATAGCCCGAAAGGATAGTAAGACGCTGTTCTAAATATTATTATTATTATTTATTGAATTATTATCAACTTAAAATTCAGGTGTCCCTAAAGTCACCGACCATTTGGTGATATAACGTGATCTGCGTAATATTGATTTTAGTAATAAGATTAGACATATAATTGTACCTCAGAACCATTGTCCATAAGTCCAAAAATATCGATTTTCTGGTTTCGGCTGATTATTAGTCAGAATGATATTTTCTATCAAACCACACTATCATATATCTGCTAAAAAATATATTTATGGATTTAGCTAGAGTTATAAGATCGTAAGTCACAATATAGGTTTGAGCCATACTACCGTATATCCAGATACGATGTTTTGGTTCTAAACTGTAAGCTTAAGTGAATGAACGCAAGTCCAGAGTCGGACTTACGTTAGTCTGGCTCCTGTACTGTATTTAGTGGCTAGTAACTCAAGTCCATTATTGTCATTCTTTTAATCAGCTGTTTTACAGCTTCATGTGGTCAGCTCAGTTTGAGGTTATAGGTTGGTGTTCGTTGTTTGGTTGAAGTTAAAGGTTATTTCATTTAAACATTGCAGACATTTATATTACGTTTTAGTGAAGGCTAGTGTTTTAATGTGGTTAGTTGAATAAATAATAATGACTGGACTATACAACAGTACTGTTTCAAGCAGAGGAAAACTTATACTTTCGTTGGCACAACAACAAAACACAGTAGTACCGGTAGATCATGACCATGTTTGTATTTCAGAAGAAACAACTAGTTTTTCAGTGTCTCCATTAATAATAGAGATTCCTAATAATAATGAAAAAACATTCAGGAACAGCAGCCCTGCGCCTTCTTTAACCGAATTACAGGTTAGTTAGTT